>OX235274.1:82625164-82755242 GCA_944472155.2 Trichobilharzia szidati
AATTCAGCACTAAGGAGAGTCAGTATGGCTACAGTTCCGAAGAAACCAATGTTCATAAAATTGCAGTTCCTTGGAGACAACTTCAGCGAAATCATAACAGCGCCTGAAGAATGCAGTAAAAGAGCTTACTATGCAGCAGAGGTACGTTGTCTGTTCACAACTACCCCTATTCTATGTTCGAGAAATAAGGATGAACTACCTAAATGCGCCTCTTCTATGTGTATCTACCAGTTTGACTGCAGCTACGAAGCCAGCTACATTGGGCGTACAATTAGGCAGGTTCATCGTCGTATTTCCGAACATCATCCAACATGGTTAAGCAAGGGACAAACAAGATCTATTCGTAGTTCTATTTTAGCACACCTTGTTGATACTGAGCATAAGATTGACGTTAATACTGCATTTAAAATTATTCATTGCATTCCGACTAACCTTAATTTTGCTCTACGAGTTTGTCTTCTACAGACAGCTGAAGCAATCGGAATCCACCTTAAGAAGCCAAGCCTATGTGTTCAGAAGAAATTTGTACAGCCACTTTCCTTACCGTGGCCATCTCTAGAGGAATGCATAAACAGGACTACGTCGCCCCCTCCCCCTAAACTTTTAAAAACTATAAAAAATTATAATTGTCCAAATTATTTTTATTTATTTTGACTACTTCATCTTTAATTACGTGTTATCCTTGTAAAATTAATTTATTCTAACCATTTCTACCTTTTAAATGTGTATTGATTTTCTTCGTTTATTATCAACCCATTGACATTTTGACACTGTTTAATTATTGTTAACAAACATATCAGTGCCACTTGATTGGTAAACTGTTGTGTATTGTAATAAAAATGCTATACGTGTATATTAGAGTAGAGCCAGAGATGAGGATCTAATTGAAAAGTAAATATTTCTTCGCTCAATCTTTCTGTTTCCTAAATGTCTAAATGGGGATTTTTTCTATATTTCTTAAATCGACTGGTATTCTGACCATTTTAACAACTAAGACTTTCTCTATACACAGTTAGATTGTATTATGCACTGAACTAATTTAATCAGAATAGCCATTACAATTTAAGGTCTTCCTCCCCCCTCCTCCACCCAGCTGAGCAAGAGTTGTGGAACTTTGATCTACCTTTTTCTTGACTGATTTGAAGGCAGATGATTTCACTGCAGTTGGTCAGCAGTGGAGTTGCTGATGTGCAATGTTGAAGTATCGCACGACAGTTAAGTTAGTTATATTTGCTTAAAGACATTGAAAAATGCCCAACGTACATCTAGAAGAAAATGTCTTCCAGACTCGGTAACGCTATACACATTTCGAAAGTTACTAAAATATGTTTTTCATCATAACCCTGCTATTTAAAATCTACTCTAATCTGGTTGTAAACACTAAAGCTAATGAATAGCATTCATCCCCAGTGGAAATCCAGGTAAGGAGTACTGATAAATAAGCTTCAATGCATACATTTAATTTACTCTAATTGTTCACATTAAAAAAAACACAAACATAGTTCCATTTATTTTATTTGTTCAGTCAGTGAGTCAATCACCCAGTCAAAAAATATCTTCATGACAAGAATAACTAATTTAGTTCGTTTCCGGGAGGTTATTTTTTTTTTCTTTTTGTCTCTCAGTTGATGAAAAACACAGATGAATCAATAAACTCAGCTTATTTTCTTGTCTATATCTATAGAATAGGCTACAGAGAATTTTTGTTTTTAAAGAATCGCAAATTAATAGAAGTTAGAATTCATGGGCCATTGAATATATATGGTCCAGTGGTTGGTTGAATGGTCAATCACCTCTCCTTGTAACCTATAAGCCCTGGGTTCGACTCCCTGTCAGATCATTGGTGAATACTACTGAAGAGTCCTAGACAAAGACGAAACAGATGTCCAGTATCCCCTGGTTGTCAATGGTTACTTGGCTGATATTGATGCATGATTAAACTTGAAAAAAATATTAACGAGGTAGCAGAACAACTCTCTGATGACGGTAATGTTGTCGGATATTATTCACATTCAGGCTGTGGATTATGTCGTTTTAATTAAGTGATATAATATTTTTAAAGTAGTGTTTAACAATCATTGATAAGATTTACAGAAATGTTGGATACTAAAATGCACTGAATAGACATATTGTGTTAATTTTCTATTATGCATTACAAAGTTATCATGGTATCACTTTGGAGTTAATCCCAGTTTTTGCAATTTTCACAGACAGGATATTATTGTTAGTTGGACTGGATCCAAGGGGTACCCACTAGAGACAATAAATGGAATTATGGTTATTATTATTCCCTTGGGTTCCGAGTGGAGCATTGGACTTCAGCAGCACATTGTCACTTCACTCTGTTCTCTGCTGGTTCCATGATCTCCTACAAGTTTTCATTTTCTCCGCCTCACACGATCTCCTCCATATCACTCGTTGATAACTTCCCATTTGGGTTCCACTCGAGGGTATGCCTAGTGTGATGTTACTCAGGTCCTCAGCGTCTGTAAACTTAGAGAACATGGGTATCCTATTCTAACAATTTAAATCAGTGGTAACTTGGTAATATGATAAAAAATCTCTGGGTATTGAACTCATTATTAGTCATTGTGACTACGATTTACCAAAAGGCAAATAAAGCTTCATTTAAGATAACTGTTTTTCAATGGTTTTCATTGGATTACAGAACGATAAGATTCCTTAACAAAAGCTTTTCATCAATGAATGACTTCTTCTGCATCGTATATGTTTATTTAACAATCTTCAGTCCTGCTTAATGTTCAACCATAATGATAAGTATTTAATTGAATTTTAGATTTTCCCATCGATTAATTGGACCGAAGTGCTCGGTCTCAGGTTGACATGTCGGCTTCTTGTGCAGATGCTTCGACGATGTCTGGGCATGTAATTAGAAGTTAATTGGTGGATGGTGACTAGCAGTGGAATCCAGAATTGTTCAACTGACAGGAAAATCTAAAGTTCAATTAAATAATTAATATGACCCGTTGCACAAGAGGTGGCTCTCGTGGCCCAACTGGTATAGTTGATAACGCTTTGGCATTTGAAACTATGGGCACTGGGTTCGAGCCTCGGTGGGAACATCATCACTCACTGGGGAATGCAGGTACATCCAACTGACGAGTCCCAAATAGGACGAAATGCGCGTTGTCCTGGATTCCACTGTTAGTCACCACCCACCAATTAACATCACAATGATAAGTACTTTGAAATTAAATACTGTTACCTAGATATTTTCTTTACCAATGGAAAACATAGTCGAATTTTTCGATTAGGTTTTGTTCAGTTGTTTCGTGCTCAAACTCAGTCCATGTTGCAGGATGGTGATCATATGCAGTTGAAAAGTTTAATCTTCAGAATATTAAATTTGTAAACATGTAATTTTAGTGTGTTCAGTCAATCTGAAAAATCAAAACATTTTGAAACGATTTCAGTGTATCCACTAGGGGTGAGATCCAATGCTCACTGCTTCACACACACACACACAAATATCACTCAGTAGATCAATAACTTAAAATAATCACGTTCCAGGTATTCGTTTGTCAACGGTTCACAAATCTTTGCACTATACATCATTCACAATTTCCTTTGCGAACCTAAATTATTCAGATCAGAATATATCGTCTGCTTGATACCGAAAATAGGCAATGGAGAAACGAAGCATGAATACATCACGCTGTATACTACTGTGTGTCGGTGGCACAGCGGTTAGGACTCTCACCGACCATGTACATGGTCCGGGGTTCGATCCCCTGCCGACGCACAGATGATATCAATGATCGGCCTACAAAATTTGGGCTACCGATACCACATGCTGAAAATTCCATATTTGTACCAAAAATACTGTGTGGTTTCGAGCTATACTCAAAAAATAAAATTAAAAAAAATATGAGTAGTTGGATACGGCAGTTTTACGCGTTTGGTGCCGAGTTCATCACTGGTGTTATCGGTTTGATTCATCTCAGAGAAGTGAATCCGTTCAAACCAGCCTAATTCAAATATTTGCAATTAATAGTGTTCTCTGAGCTGGTTGGTTAAGTTGCTAAGCTTCCGTCGTCCTTCTGGACAACATCCCCCTTTAGCGCCATATTTAGCACACAAACCAGTAAAATCGCTTAATTCGATATTATGCAAACCAAAAGATCCAACAGAAAAAGGGGATAAAATTAATACCATTTGCAAAATAAATTGTATGAACTGCAACAAGCATTACATCGGCCAAAGTGGGCGTCCCCTTCGAATCAGAATCCAAGAACACAAATCAACCGTGAAAAGACACGAATATATATATTCTTTAGTATCAATGCATATGGACAATTATTGTCATCAAATTGATTGGGATAATATCGAAATCTTAGACAGAGGAAACACTAAAAGTGCCAGAGAATTCTTAGAAGCCTGGTACTCAAACGAAAATGCAATTAACAAGCACGTTAATATAGACGAAATATACCAACTAATAAAAAGTAAATCAGGTGACCAGAAAGTTTAAAATCCAAGTCAATAGAAAATGGTCAACACATATGTAAAGATGGTTACCAGGAGACGCAATTACATCACGCATGAAGAAATTTAAATCACTTCACTTTGTGCTAAATATGGCGCTGAAGATGTTGTCCAGAAGGACGACGAAAGCTTCGCAACTTAACCAACCAGCTCAGAGAACACTATTAATTGCAAATCATCCACCTGAGCTACAAATCTTGTCTATTATTTCTAATTCAAATATTCTCTGTTGTACAGTCTTCCATCCCATCTACTCAATACTGACAAGTATATTTGTGTTTGTGTGTGTGTGTGTATTTAAGGAATTCAATTATAAACTGGGGCTTTTCCTTTTTTTCCCCTTATTTAGCCACTAGCAAATATGATGTTACCCAGGTTATATAATTATGCAGATCATGAGTTCATTTATTTATTTATCAGACACTGAAGAATTCAGATAGTAATTAATATTCACCATCCATAAACCTCAGTAGTCAGTTGTACACCTAGATACACAAATTCATGTTTGGTTCCTAGGGATTTTGGAAAGTTTTTATTTCTCAGCTGTTAGTTAGTTAGTTGGTGAATGATTATATACTACCTTACTAAATGAATAATTATATTGATAATGATAATAGTAATAATTTTTGGTTAGATTGAAAAAATCAGGCCATCAACATCCTCTCCTCCTTCTCCGCCTCTGACCAGTCATTAATCTGTGTTATTTCCTTGTTGTTGTTGTCGGTGTTTGTATATATGCTGCTTGCGTTTGCGCTTGCCTATATATTCCATCTAATGTGATTATCCTTGTTGGATTCTTTCTCTCTCTCTCTTTTCAATCACCTGACCTTGTCTGTGGTTGGTGCGCATTGTTGCGGAAAATTGGCAAATGAGGCGGAAGAATTTTAGTCGCTTTCTAAAGGGTGGAGTGGGCGTGCGTGCGTGTGTATTTGTGTGTGTCTTGTGTGTGGTGCTAACTCAGTTTTACTTTATCGTGTTACCTTTATTTCTTATCAATTGCGTGTATGTATGTCATTATGTGTGCTTATGTGTTTGGACAGTGTTCATAATATTCTTTCATTATTCATTGTATTCTAGCGTGCATGTAAGATTTTTTTTATTAAAATTTCTATCCGAATTTTTCTTTTTCATCCTGCCTTGTTTTCTTGTTTTTATTTTCCTAACTCTAAACTGACTAATATTCAATTTTCTTTTTCTTTCTATCCCTCTTATAAACCAAAGGAATTTCATCGACCAAAAAATGGAATAAATTTGATTTAGTGATTAGTCATAAAAGCGCGCATACAAACACAATGAATGCAGGAGAGATGATCTAATTTTATGATCATTAAAGTAAATAATAATATAAAATCACAGTGATTGTAATGACAATCAATTTAGGTAATTTATTAGTAATAAATTTCTCAGTTTATCTGCTCACTTGAAAAATCGAAGTAAAACTACAGTTATTCTGAGTTACTGACAGACACATACATACACTCTCGCGTATACTAAGGAATAGGAAAATATATATAAAATGGGAAAATGAAATATCGACATTTTTAACAGATTTATGCGTCTGCTTGTCTTGTCTTGCTTTCAACAATAATTCTATCCTTATTCACATATTATTCGAGTAAAAGATCGTGATCAGTTGGGATCCACCAAATGGGGCATGAGGATAGATACCCACTGAAGACATTGGTTGGCGGTCATGCTATATATATGTGCGTCGGTGGCACAGCGGTAGAACGCTCGCCAACCATGCATATAGTCCAGGCTTCGATCCCCGGCAGACGCACTCCTCTACCTCGTTAAGCCAGTAATAAGACTGAGTGTGAGGCTAGCAACCCCATCCCGTAAAAATAAACACCACTATTACCGAAACTTCAAGTCTCTAGCTTGAAGCCCTATGTTCCACTGGGAACGTAAAGGAATTATATATGCATATATATATATCTTGCGAAATGGTCAAAGTTAGAATTCAAAGACTATCGGATTCCTTCACAGTGGATACATGGTCAACGAGTCCAAATCCCTGGTCGTGTGGTCAAGGTGAGTACTGACTAAGAGTTTCAAACTACAACGAAATACCTGTCGAGTACTTCCTTGCTGATTTTCAATGGTTCTCTTAGTGGAGTCAATTTGTGATCGAAAGTGAAATATTACAAAAGAGTTAGCACTTAGTACTAATTAGTATTTCAGTGAGCTGGATGGAAATGTCAAGTGTAAGTGAATCAAAAGACTGTCAAAAAAAATTAACAATTTTATTCTATATATTCAGACTGTTGAAGATATGCTAGTCACCATCCACCAATTAACTTCTAATTACATGCCCAGACATCGTCAAAGCATCTTCACAAGAAGCCGACAATGTCAACCTGAGACCGAGCACTTCGGTCCAATCAATCGACGGGAAAACCTTAAATTGAATTAAATATGAAAACTTAAAATATTCTGGTGTTTTTTTAGTGTTAATTTTAAGTTATCTGTAATAAAAACCTTAGTTGGCTGCTTAATTTTATTTTAGTTAGAGTAACACATTCTACAGATTTAAATTTTAAATAATCAGATCAGGAGTTTTGTATCTTTGACAGCGAGGTTATCTGCGAGGACCTCAGTTGGGTAGTAGACTAGTAGTTCGGAGACCGATAGTTCGAATCCTACTGTGACCTAAACTTTCATTTCATCTTTATTGAACACTCATTTTTTGAAATGTCTCTGCTTCGTGGAAATTATTACATATATGTTTGTAACATTTAACTGCAGGTAAATCTTTCAGGTATGTGCTCTCTGAAGAATGATCGGTATTTTCGAGATCACTGGTGATGGAAGAAGACTTAATTAACCTAGTGTTTACTATAAAAAGGACAACTTACGATGGCTTGGTGATTTCAGATTTCAAGTTTTAGTTTGCAGGGATTTGAATGGTTACAGGACATCATCATGAGCTGACGTCGGTTGGAGAATCATTGGAAAACGTGGAAGTACTGGACAGCTGTTCCGTCCTGGTGTGTGACTCTTCAGCATTGAACGCCTACTATGGTTCGAACGGAGGACCTTCCGGTAACAAGGCATGCTCGTAAACCACTAAGCCACTGGGACCTGATCCAATGGGCCATGAATTTCAATTTCTGCCGATTCAGCAGGTTGGATGTGAGGATAAATACTCTCTGATGACATTGGCTAATGGTCGCGCTATATAGTGAATTTCAGATTTCGTTATTCACTGTTTCATTCAGAAATACCATACGATGTTGCCTCATGTCAAGTAATTGACAGCTAAAAGCTCATTGAAGCCTTTAAAGGGAAGCCGGGGGGTAAGAAAGAGTTACCTACTATCACGACGGGCCATGAGAAGTGAGAGGATGGACATACGTTCGGCCAACAGAAAGACGCTACAAGATGTGGATTTTGTGGGTGACTTATGTCTAATATCACAAAAACTCGAAGATTTGGAGGCCAAAACCGATAAGTCATTAAGAAAGCCAGTGCATGTGTGGCTTCATGTGAACATAGAGAATACGGAGGTGACAAAAATGCCCGACCAACCATCACCACCGATGAGGGGAATCAAAAGAAGTTGTCTCTTTCACTAAACTTAGCCGGGAAGCTACATTTCCACTACAGTAGGCTCGAATAAGGATGGGAAAAGCATGCGCTGAATACTCCGAAGTCAGTGAAGAAATCTGCAGCGCTCACGCTCTCACTCAACGCGAGGAACTAAATCCAAATTCGGTTTAACACTGATACTTCACAGTTTCGGTGAGCTCGTTACCAAAAGCATTTCCAACGTGCTACTTCAGACTTTCATCAACAGCTGTTTTTGTTCGATACTGAAGATCAGATGGCCGACTGGAAAGGATTAGCGACAAGGAACTCTGGTAGCCAATGAACCAAACAAGGACCTATTGACCCAAATATTACACAAGAAAATTAAGGTGGATTAGACACACCCTGGGAAGTCATTGAGTGACATCATGCGCCAGGCTCTTGCCTGAAACCCAGATGGGAAGCGATAGGTAGGATGGGTATCCAAACATTATAAGAGGGTTATTCGAACAGATGAAAGCTTGTGAAGATTCATGGAGCCGGTTAAAACAGGTTTCAAAGGACCAAGAGGAATGCTGATATATTACTGAAACTCTATGTTCCAATCAAACCCATTGAATGAGTAACAATAATACCAGTGAGCTTTAATGGATGCCAGTGACTCATTTTTACTTGTAGTGTATGCATCGTTGGTCAACCATTGACAAATATAAAACATTAGTTACAATGCATTGTCACAAAATAAGTGAAAAAAGTTATCATATATTGTCTATAGGGTCTTAAATGAAACCATTAGGAATTTTGGAAATATTAGCAAACTATCACACATCTTGAAAGTTTATGATACCTCTGAAACACTTCGAAAATCAAAAGTCGTTTCTTAATATACTAGTGAATTCAATATCCAGTATACAAGAAAGTTTAAAGGGAAGCTTTTGGTTGGACTGCTAGTTCAGAGTTCTAGGTCTAAGGGTAGTAAGTACTGGAAGTTTTGGTAACATACCGTAGAATACTTGACCACAGGAGAGCATGAGTAATGGGCTAAGTCTGAGCGCATTACACTCAGCTACTTCGTTAGGACTCAATTACTATTATTATTATTGTTTCCTTTAATTCCTAGAGGAACATAGGGCTTCAGCCACACGTCTCCATTGCGTTGGGTTCTCTGCCAACGTTTTCACCTGACTGCACATCTGCCCACATGCTTTCATCTCCTCTTCACATGACCTCCTCCAAGTCACCCTCACACTGACGACCAACTCGCCGCTTCCCCTTCTGGTTCCACTTGAGCGATGACTTGGCGTGTGATGTCACTTGATGGTTTCCTCAGAGTATGGCCAGCCAATCCACCTCCATTTCTTCCTGCATATTTGTTTCACAATCGGTTCCTGCTGTGTTGGTTCGCTCCCAGAGACCCCTGTTGCTGATCTTTTCTGGCCAGCCATCTGATCTTGAGTATTGAGCGAAGACAACTGTTGGTGAAAGTTTGTAGTTTGTTCGAAGTGCCCTTCGTGACGCGACGTCAAGTCTCTGATCCGTATAGTAGCACTGACTTCACATTGGAGTTGAAAATCCGGATCTTATTTTTCATGCTGAGTAGTGCTGTTGATCTCCACACAGACTTGAGAGTAATGAAAGCTTGCCTTGCTTTCCCGATCCTCGCTTTGATATCCTCATCAGTTCCGTCCGCCTGTAGTTGAAACGATGCTTCCCAGGTATGTAGGTAAAGGAAGTTGCTTCTTTCAGATTTCTTTCACTTATGCTGTTTAATGTTGTTGTTGCTGTTGGCCAGTAATCTTCATCACCTCTGTTTTCTCTATGTTCACCTGAAGTCCTATCCAACTTGTCCCAGTTCACTAAAAACCACGGCCACCATTTTCTGTCTCTTAATCACTTACTATCCAATGCCCATTAGAGACTTAATTGCAAGCCAGTTACACACATGAAAAGATATTTACCGACCCTTGCTACCAAATGACATTCGTACCAACTCAGGAGCCCTAGAAATCAATCAAATACAGTTCCTACTAAAATGTTCTTTTTTTACATAACTTTTGCTTGTCGTTAACCTTATCTATGCAGTTACACAATACATCGGTCTCCTTGACATTTACAAATGATGGGGGTATAGTGTTTTTTATCCTAAAAAACCCACTTGATAGACCATTTATCTACACCATGAAATTTTTCATGTTGTTGTATGATGATGGCTTCCACTTTCCCCCAGAAATCTGTCATTCATGTGAAGTAATTTCTTACGTATTAAACAGTCTTTAGACTTTTGTTAGGACTCTTGCATAGTTTGAAAACTAGACCATTTACTCCATGGTGTGCTGGTTGAAAGAACTGTAAAAGTTAGAAAAACGCAGAGCTAAACATAAGCATTCGTTAACTTTCGAGAAGAAAAACAAATAAATGTGATATCTTCTTTGACGAATTCCTCTTAGAAAGCTTCAGTCAGTCAATTTAAAAGCAAAGTCTCTCGTTATCTCCACATTTCCCCACTCACTTACAATCAACCACATGACAAAATAAAAACTGAATTTTGTGACTAACAAACTCGAGTAGCATAGTGGAAATGTTCACTGTGAATGTGAATCAAGACCATGTATATTAACATGGAAGATGAAATGAGACCAACATGTTCTTCGATGGTGTTATTAAATCACCTCTTATAACCTTCTGTCACTCAAATATTCGCTTTCTTTATACTAGGATAACTGTAGAAATGAAGAAGAATCAATTCAGTCAACCCTAGGGTTGTTTGTCTTTCAAAAAGGGGGTCCAACTAATTGACCTGGCTGTCAGTAACATTTAAGCGTCAACTGAATCACCAAGTTATTTATTTCTCTTCACATTCCGGATAGCTGGACTTTAGATCAATTATTTTTAGGACTCTTTATCAGTACACATCCAAGACTCCATCAGGAATAGAACCCAAGATCTTCAGATTACGAGGCTAAGCTCGTTGACTATTCAGCCAATAGGGCTGGAATTCGGTGGCTGGTGAATTCTAACTTCCATCAGCTCGGAATTTTAGCTTCAGCGTTAGCCAGTGTTATTGACGAGTATTTATCCTCTCACCCTACCTGGTGGACTCTACTGGTCACGACTTCTCACTAGAACTCTAGGAGGCAACTTCGTCCTGTAGACAGTCAAAACGAGTATACAATTAATTTTATATTTTATTATAGCTTGATTCCACACCGTATTCTTGGTACAAGTATGGAATTCTCAACATGTGATATCGGTAGCCCAAATTTTGCAGACCGACCACTGATATCAGGTGTGCGTCGGCAGGGGATCGAATCTTGGACCATGTGCATGGTCGGCTAGAGTCCTAACCGCTGTGCTACCGACTCACTCAAGAGTTTGTAGGGACTTGATTTGTTTCGATTTTGATCATGGACTGATATCAGATCCTGGATTTTATCTCTGATGGGGTCTTAGGTGCGTATTGACGAAAAGTCCCAAACTAGGCTGACGCAACAGCTTTCCAGTACTCTCAGGTTCTCCAATGGTTCTCTAGCCGATGTTAGCTCATAATGAAATCCTGTAATCAATCAATCAAATCCCTACAAATCAATACATGAAAAAGATTTTGTTTTTATTTGAGTTCTAATTAGCTCAAAAAACATGTTGCTTATCACTCAACTTATTACTCAAAGATGGGAGAAATAGTCATATTTTTATCTTAAAATCCCCCTTTACTAATTGGTGTAACAAGTAGAAAGTGTTGAATCTTTTTTACCTCAAACTGATACTGTTAGAAGTTGAAGGGAAAGTATTGCCGCCGAAACTCAACGCAAAAAATTAGATAATTAAGTTACACACTGAATCGCATAGATACTATTCGATTCTTTACGCAAACGACGACCATACGGACAAACCTTTACACGTGTAAGAGTATATAAAAGTATCTTTCAAAAGACAGATCACATACTAAATTGGTGCGTCGGTGGCATAGCGGTTAGGACGCTCGCCGACCCTGCACATGGCTGGGTTCGATACCCGGCCAATGCACTCCTTCCTACCTTGCTAAGCCAGAATTATTACTGGTGAAGAGGAAAGGTTGGGCATGAGGCTAGCAACCGCATCCTGTAAAAATTAAACACTGCTACAGGAACTTCAAGCCACTAGCTTGAAGCCCTATGTTCCACTAGGGAACGTGAAGGAAAAAAACATACTGAATTGATTGCATCTTTATTACTGTTCATATTTAATTGTAATAATAATAATATTTACAGGATATTTTTAGATATACAGTGTAGAAATCCATGCCTTTTTGTTTGTTTTGTAAATTACACACTAATAATAATAAGTAAATCTTCCAGTAGAACAAAAGGTGAATTCAATTCCCTTGACACTAAAGTATATTTTCAACTGATTGCCTTATACTCCTCATCTAGATATCAAGTTAGGGATAAAGTTTGTGTGATGAAATAAATGTGAATAAAAATTACTTGAAATTAGTTATTAATTAATTTAATTAAAGTAACGTGAAAAATCATAGTAACTATTACTACTTATATTATTACTATTATTATTGCTATTGATAGTAGTATTGTTGTTAACACAAGTTGTATTCTGTGCAACTAAACTACTTAAATCAAAGTTGACCGCTGTATTGTTATTGTTATTATTTGCAGAACAAGTAGAAGAAGAATGAGACAGTGATAACGATGACGATGAAGCTGAAGGAGAACATGATGTTTGTGCAGTAACAGGTGAGGAAGAAGAATTAGACATAAGATTAAATTCTGAGTTGAGTACCCCCAGATGACCATAGTTTATTGGTGTCGATTCAAGAGAATTGAGCACTGTATCAGGAGGATTGGAGGAGAGAAGTTTTGATTTTGGTGTTAAACAGTGTACAGAAGTGAAATTTGAAGTGTTATTATTATTATTGTTCCAAGCTGCAACCGCTGCTGCAGCTGCGACTGCCATAGAGGACAGTTGAGATGAAGTGTCTGGAAGTAGTTGGGGTAATAAATCAGAATTTGGATTACCATTTTGTCCATTAGAAACAGAAAGATCATTGTTAGGGAGAACAGACGGTTGTTGCGGTGGTGGAAGAGGTGGAGAACAAATTCCAGAGTCAGTTGAAAGAGTACTCGGTTGTGGATAAGTTATTCCAGACCATAATACAGGGTTTGATTGTTCTTTTTTATAATTTTGTATTTGATCAGTTGAATTAAGCCATACTGGTTGATAGTTTGAGTGTCCAGTCAAAAGATGGTGGTGGGCTTGTGATTTATTGATCAGTTCTGAATCAACTTGTAATTCATGGCTATGTGATATGTCATATGAATCATTTCTGTTAGATGTATGTACTCTGTTGACAGTGACATTATTACTGGTCTCCTGAAGCTGATTATAAGGCAAACAATTTAGCTTAGGAAATTCTGAATTCATAAATGCTCCTTGATGCATTTTGAAATGTGACGTGACTTCATTACTGTCTTTTTGATGACCAATATCATCAACGTCGTTATAATTCTTGACTGACATCATTCTTGTATCATTTATGCTTATCTTAGTGGATAAGCCACTTTGATCTTCACTTGAAATATGACATTGTTTTGGTTTGTTTAAATGATGAATATTCGACGGGGAATTCATACGTGTCACATCATTCAGTACAGTATAACTATCTGTTTCTCTTAGATGATTATTAACTGCATTCAAGTGATTTGGAATGTCGAGCACAGTATTGAAGTGTTCCGAATAGTCCTGTTGTTTCTTTGGAGATGAAAGCTGTAAAAGTTACCACATAAAAAAAATAAATAAACGAAGTATCCGTAAACTTCTTTGCAACGGACTAGAATATAACAGAACAGATATGGAGAAGAAATCTGGTGACGGAAAATACACCAAAATCAGAAACTACTATGAAAAGAAGTAAATTTCACTTTGGAGTTTCTGTAGGAGTGTGATTACTTTTACGGGATGGGGTTTCTAACCGTCTCATGCCCAGCTTTCCCTCTTTACCAGTTTTACTACTGGCTTAGCAAGGTAGAGGAAGGAATGCGTCGGCCGGGGATCGAACCCCGGACCGTGTGCATGGTTGGCGAGCGTCCTAACCGCTGTGCCACCGACGCGAGACTTACTTACTACCTAAAATTTTTGGACTTCAGCAAAACTGCATTTTTCCATAGAATTATCTGCATCATATAAAGAAATATTTTGTGTGGAAAGGTTGAAAAGCCTAATTCGATTCTACTTCTTAAGCTGTAAATGAAGTGTATTCAACCTATCCTTTACCATCAGCTAATAGAAATGGCTAGTTGCTTGATGCACCACCACATGTGTCATTATTAACTTGAATACACTGTCGAATAAGCTGACACTTTCCCCTTGTAAAATTAGACAATAAAGTGTGTTCCATCAGTAATTGCCATAGAATGGAAAGTTATATACCTATGAATTCAGATTGTATATGAATGAATACGTTTTCTGTTACACATAGTCTATTGATTTTGAAATTCTTAAATGGGACTATGAGACCTTATGTGAGGAGTCTCTATAAAGCCGATGTACTGTATTTTCAGTTAATTTGAGACTTTGCAAAACTCTTTTATTATTCTCCTCTACATTAACAAAATCACCAGGCCAAAGATAAATTATCACTAGGGTGGAATAAACTTCTTGAAATTCTCATTGTATATTCACATTCCTTTGGTGACACTTACCTCTTGATGAACCGGTGTAGACATATATGACCAATTCATACCCATGTGTTCTTTACGACCAAGATTCATTTGTTCGCTCTGCTGTTGGTGATGTTGCCGGTTCTGTTGATCAAGTAATAATTGTTGATAATTATGGTACAGTGGTGAATAATGATGATTTGATTCCATGAAATTATTAGAATTAGAATTATTTTGGTCATAATCAAATTTCTGTTTAATTAGATTTATATGATCTAATTCACCGTTATTCCGTGTGTGTTCTTGAGCTTTATTGACTGCTGAACAATTATTTCCATAGTGTTGGTCATCACCTTGATTTTCATCTAGGCTAGGTGTACCCGGTTTTTCGTGTTTATTCGAATTCAATTCTTTGCCTTCACGTCGCCATTTCGCCCGACGATTTGAAAACCAAACTTGTATACGTGATTCTGGTATTCGCATAGATTCTGCAAGTTGTTCTCTAACCAATAGATCAGGATAGTGAGTACGTTCAAATTCTGTAAATGCAAAGCGACAGTTTATTAATATTGACACTACACATATACTACTATTGTACGAAAAAAATAGTCGTTTCCAGTAAATTCCAAAACTGATTGATAAATTAGCTGAAGTCATATTTTATGTGGTTGATTTCTCCATAAGTTATAATTACATTTTTGGATAACAATCGTCTTTTCTAATAGTTCAATGTAGCGTTCGTTACGAATCAATACGAATAGGAGATAACTGAAAACCGTGGAACAATGGTCAGCTGTTTCGCCCACTTTGAGACTCTTCATCACTATGGACCCACGATTCCATCAGGGATCAAGTCAGGAATTTTCAGGTTATGAGGCAAAGCCTATTGGCCGTTAAACCCATAATCTAAATTTCTGATACTTCTGTGAATCACTATTCAGTAAGACAGTTAAAGTCTTTTCATGTAGCATAATTATAAACAGGTGCCTTCAGTAAAAGAAGTTTCCATTTAGAATGATGTAAGAGTGATGAAAACGTTATTTTGAATTCTCCTCACTGTGTAGCAGAAGTTCACAAATGAACAGGTTGGTGAAATTAAGATCCTGCATGTTTTACTGACACCCTCTGTTAGATTTTTATAAGTTCACAAACTAAGCTATCAACACTGCATATTATGTTGTGGTTAGACATACTATTTGACAGAAAAATTTTCAACAGGTGAATGTGACTTTAAGACCCATGCTGCGAAATCTAAGATATTTCGAATTCTAAGACTGTATTCCAACATCATGTACAACAGCCTACAGTATTACTTACTGATAACGTCATGACATGATTATGAACAACAAGATGTGCTTCAAACATTGTCATTCAATAGTACTGTATCGCTGTGTATTTCTATCAAATAAAATTACTCTTTGATGGAATTATACTCCACAACAGTGCCTTAAACTCCTATACCACTTTTCTAAGTTAATTTTTAAATTCGTCTCTTAGGCAACCTGTTTTCTGTCTACAAAGCTTGAATTTAATCTTATATTCATATATTTCATTGTTGTAATGTAATTAAGTCTTGCATCTGTGGAATGCTCGCTGCCACGCATGTTGTCTAGGGTTCGACTCCCAGCCGACGCCCTCCTAAACCTCGATAGGCCGGTAGGAAGCCCAGTAAAAAGTAAAGGTTGGGTACGAGGCTAGCAATTTTATCTTGTAGAGAATAAACATCACTGCTACTGAAACTACAAAGCTCATGCTTGAGGCTGTATGTTCCACTAGGAAAGCAAAGGAGGAACATAAAAGTAAAATAATCATGTAATTTAATCATAAGTAACCCAGATATTCGTTGATAATGTCAAGGTTGTATTTGTCCTCTATCTTCATGTGGTTAGCAAGGTCTGTGTGGAAAGCAAAACGGCCTGACTAGAGGGTTTAAAAGGTTTTCTTCCTCCGGTCGACTAAATTAGCTGTTCAAAAGTTATGTAATGAGAATTGATAAAAACTTACCTTCTTCTAGTATTTCCAACTGTTCAGGAGTGAAAGCTGTTCTATTCCTTCCTGACTTTTTATTTTCACTTGAACTATTCCCTGTGATCACTTCCCTCTTTAAGCCTTCATATACTTTATTGTCACATAATGATGAAGATATAGGAGGTGATGACGAATGATTATCATAGCTAGTCTCTTCATAATCTTGTCGTTGATTTTGATTTGAAAAATGCTGCGAATTATGTTTAGGTGAGAATTGAGAAAAATTCTCTTTTCCATAAGTTTTCATCAATATTTCTATAGGTGTGGAACAAGATTTAGCATTACTATCACTAGTGTCATTTGTAATAGTTGAGGTAAATTGAGGAGAGGAAAGAGTTGGTTTAGAACAATGATCTGATTGATTTTCTGTACTACTGTATGAATTGCATTGAGTTGTTTGTAATATACCTTGACTAGTAGAATTTTCCATTCTAAACGATTTCACATTTCCTCTGGATTGATCTTCTGGAACTTCGAATGACTTAATCATTGAGTCTGTGGTAAGTGGACAATAACAGTAAATATTGATTACTCAGTGAGTTAATAAACACCAATTAAAAACTTAGCTGTATAGTCACTTTCATTTGGATTCATTTACCATCAGTCTAAAGTTAATCAAAGTCAAAAAGTTTCATCATCTGAGGTGAAACATGATTTACTCTGAAGACTGATAAAAAAAGAGTCTCTGAAGTATTCTGAGTAGTAAGTTCTTTATTCTTGCATTGACTGTGTTAATAGGTTTCAGCTGTATAAAAGTAACTGAGGTGTTGGTTTGTAGGGATTTGACTGATCGGTTACAGGATTTCATCATGAGATGACATTGGTTAGATATAACCATTAGAAAACCTGGGAGTACTGGACAGCTGTTTCGTCCTAGTTTGGGACTTTTCATCAGTACGCACCCACCAGGATTCGAACCCAGGATATTCTGGTTACAAGGCGAGCTCGTAGACCATTAAGCCACTGGGATCCAATCCAACGGCCCGATCCTGGGTTTGAATCCCGATACATGCGTACTGATGAAGAGTCCAAAACTAGGCCGAAACAGCTGTCCAGTACTCCCAGGTTTTCCAATGGTTCTCTAACGAATGTCAGCTCATGATGAAATCCTGTATACAAAAGTAAGCTGAATAAACCTTTCCTATCTCGGAAAAAGCAATGAAGAACTTCTACTGTTTTCTTCTGTCTAAAATGGCAGTATGAATAGTAAAAGACTGAAATTCTCAACGCTTTCAAAAGTGATTTTGATCACATAGAATGTAACAAGCCTTTTTTAACTTGATAATTACTAGATAATATATAAGTCAAACTGTGTATCGTCTAGACTTTTAACGAGATTCGTAGATGACGATATTCCTGATTGCGGCCGACTGGATCATGTTGTAAACTGAGGGTAGCAAAAAGATAAGGGTATCCTGGACGGACAAGAAGACTCTATAGGATATGAACTTGACTGACGATTTATGTCTAATATTGTAACAAAAGAAGGCAAGACACGGGAGCCAAGGTATATTTTTCATTGATCAAACAGCTGTTTATATATCTACAGTTTATATTCGTTAACCAATCAATGAGCGTGTGATTTCGGTTTACATCAAACGACAAGAAATAGAATGTTCAAATATACATAGTATTCTGTTACTAATGCAGTATTGAACTGTGGGAACATATGAGAATAACATTCCATTGGCCCACATTGTCTGTATCACACTACCACAATATTACGCAGACTTAAAGATCTACAGAAGAAAACTAAACAAGTTGGTAGAAGAGTCTGGCAACGAAGACAGGACTTCATTAAGGGGGATATAAAGAAGATAGATGCGATAAAGATACCGACTGAATAACAATAATATTAGGCATCAATCACCATCGACGATGGAAATGTGAAAGAAATCACAGCTTTCACGTGCCTACGGATAAAAATGTCAGAAAAGCAAGACAAGCGTCCATCAGTTTGAAACTGGTGTGGGAATCTGCTGCATTCAGAGTAAGGAAGAAGATCAGGATTTTTAACACTAATGTCTAATTACTCAGGACTTCTGTATGGTTCATGGAATTGGCGCGTGTTTCAAACAGGTCGCTTCTGTCTTCGCTGCATATTGAAAATCAGATGGCTAGAACTGATAAGCAACAAGGAACGGAGGCAACGAACCAAACAATAATTTATCGAAGCAAGAACAACAGTGTTTGCAGAATAATATGGTACCATCATTTATTTCGTTGGCTTCTCATCAGCTGCTTACAGCATGTTAAATGTTTGCAAGCTATAAGCAGCTGATGAGAAGCCAACGAAATAAATGATGGTACCATATTATTCTGCAAATACTGCTGTTCTTGATTTGTCCAAGTTCACAAAGAGGAATAAATTTATGAAGAATTTATCGGTCAACAGGTACGAGAAGGGAATGGAAATGGGTTTGATACACACTGAGTTGACTGTTGGGTAGCATCATGCTGGAGGCAGGCTTCGAAGTGGTACCTGAATAGGAAGCTGAAGATAGGATGCGTGTCCGAGGGTGACATGGAGGAGATCGTGTGAGGAGATAGTAGAAGCCTATGGGCAATTGGGAAGCCAGCTTAAAAGACTTCATAGAAGAGATGTGCTACTGTGCTCCCATATTTCATTTGTAACCCAAAGGAATAATAATAAACAGTCTATTTAGAAGAATAAAACAAAACAAACACCTTAACTTGCGTCGGTGGTATAGCGGTTAGGACGCTCGCCCACCATGCTCATGATCCGGGGTTCGACCGGCGGCCACTGACGCACTCCTTTACCTCGCTAAGCCAGAAATAATGCTGGTGAAGAGGAAAGGTTGGGCATGAGGCTAGCAACCCCATCCTGTAAAAATAAACACTGCTACAGAAACTTCAAACCTGTACCTTGAAGCCCTATGTTCCACTGGGAACGTGAAGGAAAAGAAAAACGAGAAGAAAAACACCTTAACTTACTTGGTCTGTTTGCTTTTTCGTCCATCTCAGCATGCGAGTGATTCAAGCAATTACTGACGTTTCTATCACAAATTTCAGGTCTTTCAGATGATTTTCTATTTAAATGTAGACATGTGGACTTGTCGTACAGTTGATTTTGTGTCTCTGACTTAGACGTTAAATCTATTTCAGACTCTGTGCATCCATATAGCTTGGAGTGATTCCTTGTTAATAAACTGAATTCGTCATTTTTACACAGTGAATTCAAGTTATGGTTCACATGCTGCTGCTGCTGTTGTTGTTGGTCTTGTTGCATCTTAATTTGATCAGATAAATCATCAAGCTTCTTCGTTTCACAGTATTTTAGGCTGTTTAAATCATTTGTTAAAGACTGATGGGCTAAATTAGAAATATGCTCTTTCATGTTATTGTTCTCCTCATTGGTACTTGTATTTGCTTGGTTAAATTGCAAAAAATCATTTCCATTCGGTATAGTAAAGCCATTTGTAGCATTGATGTAATCTGAATGCTGTCTGGAATCACTGTTTTCTGATAAAAAATTATTTCTTATGTTATTGTTAATATTCAACTGGATAGGAGGTGTATGATTATCAGATGACGACGATGAGGTATACCATGATGGCCAATTAGCATGGTGTAATAAATTTGAAAATGTGTCATACATGTTAGCTGATGACTGAAATGAAGGTGACCCTGTAGAATTGTTGCTTACTCCATTCATTTCATTCAAACGCTCCTGATAAACAAGTGAATCGTGTATACTTGAAGGTAGAGCATTTTGTTGAGCAACAGCAACGGCTGCAGCAGCTGCAAATGCAGCTGTATGTGGATGATGGAATCGAGGAGGTGATGTTTGGGGTGATCGAGAAGGCATATTTAACCCTGTCGATGCTTGATTGATTGCTAAAGGGAGTGGACAGTTTTGTTTACTTGGATTTGTTTGATTCATGATTCGATGTAGTTGAGGTGAAGGGAAATCAACCATTGGTAATCGATTTAACGGTAAACTGAGATGATGATTTTGAGGATAAGAATGCTGCATTAAATTCTCATGTGAATGGAGTGAGTGCTTATTAGTGATTGAATTTATTGAATGAACAGTGGGGTGTTCATTTTGTGGGCTGTTAAGTCCAAGTGAAAGCGGAAGTTGATTATCATTACAGACGTTCCGAAGTACTCGGTTAATTGATGATACCTTCAATTTACAGGCAGTAAAAAAGAGAAAACAACACCTGATTAATAGATGTCATTATTAATTGTGATTAAAAACAAGAAAAAATATCATTAAATGAAGCGCTGCACTGCAGAATGGTGAAAGAATAAATTGATATACAAAGTATTTGAATTTTCGTCTTATTCTTCGTCTAGAGAGAAATGGTGTTGTGAACTTCGATTCTTATCTAACTATGCCGTTACTGGGTTAATTTTAATGTAGATTTCGTCATTAACCAACACCGCTTATGGATCATTGAAAACCAAGGAGCACTGGACATTTGTCTCATCCTAGTTTGGGAATCTCCAACAGTGCACATCCACGATTCCATCTGGGGTTGAACCCGAAATCCTCACGTTACAAAACCGAGCTCGTTAACTACTCAGTCAAATGGGCCGAAATTCAATTACCCATGAGATCTAACTTTTGTTAATTCGTGATATAGCGCTACCTTCGGTGAGTGTCCATTTCACCTTGACATGGCAGACCCTACTGGCCACGAATTCTCGGTACAGCTTCAGAATATACATCCAGTAACCATTGGATTAGTTGAGAAAATGGCCTCAGTTAATTTTAATATCTTCTAAGTAGAGTAATTGCTAAAGGTTGATATTTAAGAAACAGATATCCACATCAGAACTATAACAGTTAGCTTTTCGGTGTAAAATTCACTATGCATACGAGCAAACAGTGCCTTTGCCTTTCCTTAGGCACTGTGAAGAGCTCAAGTGAAGGAGGAATAGAAACATTTGGTCTTTCAGTTGTTACAATATTCACTAATCAATACAGTAGTCTGTCTCATTCAATCCTATTCTCAGAAAAAAATACAAGTAGGATAATGTGGTTACGCTGAGGACGCTTTGCCTTTTAATGACCAGTGGGTTTTCTTCTCGAAAGTGTATCACTTATACTTAAGAGTTCTACATTCTACTCAAAAGACTAGTTCGTTGAGATTCATTGATTTTATCAGTTTAATCATTACCCAAACGACGGTTCAGTGGTAAAATGCTCGCTGACTACATCTGTAGTCCAAAGTTCGATTCCCCGGTGACTCAGTCTGGTCTACCAGATGGTAGTCAGCCTGGAAGAGATGGGAGGTTGGGTTCGAGGTTAACAGCAACAAAAAAACACCAGTGCTACCTAAACTTCATAGCTGGAAGCCGTGTATTCCACTCAAAATACAAAAGGATAAAGATCAATAAAGTATGCAAACATCACTAAAAATTGTTCACTCAATTTTTTGTGATATGGTCATTTGATTTTCTGTTTATTTCAACTAATCTAATAAGTCATATCTGATTTATGTAGAAGTAAACAGTCCACTGGCAGTATACTAACAAGTCGCCTTTTTTTTATTTCCAGTACAGACCTTATTATTCTCAAGATTTTCCAAAAACCAAAGGTCTTATAAACGGTAATAAAAAAAAAAACAAATTTATCTCCCGTATAATATGAAATGTATTCATGTGTAAATAATAGTAGTAGTAGTAATAATAATAATACACTTTAAGCTGAACTTAAATTCTTAAATTTAAAGGTATAGAAGTTTTTTCTTTCTTTTAAAAAAAAACCCAAAACAATGGTCACTTGAATAGTCATAGTCCTCTTAATGATTGTGTTGTAACAATCATCTTAATTGTGATAGTCATTCATATTGTGATCGCTTGACTGATTGATCATTAGGATTAAAATCCTGATCCAAATGTCACAAAAACGAATGAGAACGAAGTAGAATAGAATCCAATAGGACAGAGAAAGAGAGAAAATGGAGGGGGGGCAGTAAGAAGGAAAGAAGAAGAAGAAGAGGGTGGTGGGTTTGTCTACTCAACACTGACGACTGCATTAATCAATTGGCCTATTTTTCCTCCATTCTCTTTATCGTATTAGTCCAGTGTACATAAATCCATCAGATACATACAGATTTTTTGCCTTGAAAGGAAATGTCATTTAGTTTTTTTGTGTCAGTGTGATTGAAAGAATGATTATAAAATTGAGAACTACTCAGGGTTTAATAAATCAATGAATTCGTTTCTTTCATTTTTGTTTTTCTGTTAGTGTTGATGCATTCTAGTTTATATTTGATATATTAGTTATAATTTTAATTGAATCTTGGTATTATTTTCTCTCTCAATGCATTACTTGTGAGTAGAAGAATTCATTTTATTTTATTAAATCTTAGTCATATTAGTCAAACTAACTAATTACATTGAATGTATGAATAAATGATCAATCGTATATATATACAAGAAAATCATTATAAAGCAGTTTTGAAATTGATTAATAGTTAAATTAGGCTAGTTATTACCTAACTAGTGTTGGTGGCTACATTTAGACAAGATGATTGTGAGGCTGGATGACAAATTCTGTCAAAGAAAGATTTTGTGTTAAACGATGACTAAAGTCAGGTTAGGAAATGTTTAATTTTTCAACTGTATAGTTCTACTCATAAGACGTTTTTGTGGGGAGACATTTATTTCTTTATTTGAGTTTGACTACGGATTTATATCAGTTAGAGAATCATTGAAAACCAGACACAGGGAGTACTCGGAATCATCGGCAGCACACACCCACCACAGAGTGTTCGAACGCATGACCTTCCGGTTACAAGTCAAGCTGGCTCGTACACCATTAGGCCACTGGAACCTAATTCAATGACCAACACATGAATTATAACTTCTACCAATTCGTGATTTCGCGCGACTGGCACCAACCACTGTCGTCGGTGGGACACCCATCCTCACTCCCTACTGGATGGACCTCACTGGTCACGACTTCTCAGTGGAACTCCAGGTGACTTCGTCCTGTAGGGAGTCACTAGCGATTATTATTATATTATTGTGTCCTTTAATTCCTAGAGGAACATAGGGCTTCAGCTGTGCGTCTCCACTGAGTTCGGTTCTCTGCTAGAGTCTTCACCTGGCTCCATGTCTGCCCACACGTTTTCATCTCCTCTTCATATGACCTCCTCCAAGTCACCCTTGCACTGACGACCAACTCGCCGCTTCCCTTTCGGGTTCCACTCGAGCAATGGCTTGTCTAGTGATGTCACTTGATTGTTTCCTCAGAGTATGGCCAGCCAATCCATCTCCATTTCCTTCTGCATATTTGTTTCACAATCGGTTCCTGGTTGGTTCGTTCACTAGCGAGCATCAGACTAATTTTCAAGAATTCTTGAATATTTATTTATTTGTCAGAAGAGGAAAAATTATATAACTACTGAATTATTTGTAATTTCTAGTAGGTTCATGTTCATTCTACTGGAAAATATTCACTTTAAAAAGGTTCATTGTTTTAATTCTAGCCTTGTTGAAGAGTTATTCATATTTATTATCATTTAATGTCATTACTACTGGGGAAACAACAACAACAAGAAAGAAAACTCAATCTGAAAACTTTATTCTTTCTTCTACTGGTACTCATTAGAATGTGTACTAGTTACCTGTACACTTCTTACACAAATAGCTCAGTTCAAGTAGGGTAGATTGAGACGTAGTTCCTCAGGTCATTTACTTATTGTCTTATCATTAAATTAATCAGACATGTAACTATTAATATTAACGATAATAAAATTTATTTTTATCTCTTCAGTTATAACGCTACTTGTATTACCATTCGGGCATAAATTGTCTCATCTTCAAATCAATGTTATGAAGCTTTATAAGAAAAATGGATGAAATACAAAAAAAGGAATTCTTTCGTATTTTTTAAGGAACACAACCTCAAAAACTTCTCTGAACTGGCTTTTTCCATCCTTTTTGTTCGCCTACCTCATTTTTCTGCCTTACTACTTACTATAAGTGGTTATAGTTCACCTGTGCCTAGTTGTTTAAATTCGCCAAACACCCCTTTCCTCTTTTTAGCGGTTAAATCATACATCTGTATATGCGCACAAACGGACAAACAAATATGTTCATTGCAAAATAAGGTGAGAAGAGTAGGATCTCATCTTTTGCGTAAAAATATATATATGTATATATCTGCACGCAATGGTGTACAGTGAATACGAAAGAGAAAAAATCCAGTTGTATATTAATATTATTATTACTACTGAAGAGAGAACAGATTTTAAAATATAACTCATCAAGGGATGACCATATGTCTGTATAAGACATGCAGAACTATATGCTTCACTTGTTTACACCAAACATTTGTTAACCTATCTCACCGACTATTTTTCTTATAAGATATGTCCGTTACTAATTCAATTTTAACTTTAGCTTGAATGGCGAATAGGACTTTTCAACATAAATGAAATTCTTTCATGGTTTAAAGAACAATATTTTAAATATAAGCTTTATCTATGCAGTAACAAATAATGTCTGTTCTACCTGCCGATGACAGTGACTGGTAGTCGAACTCTATGTTCAAAAGAAACAAGTCCAGCCCCTACTACTGCCCTGGCCCTCAGTAGAAACTATAAACTCATGAATTTGTACTATTATCTTTCATAATTCTTCTGACATTCAGCTTATTTTATGTTGATGCTGTTCAGCTGTAACCTATCAATATTATTAATTTGATGTTATTTAAACATTAATGTCGTTCATAATACTAATTCATTCATTATAATGTATATATAATTGTAGAACCTGATGATGAATTTATCGAAAAGAGTACTCTTTGTTCCATGTCCATTCTTTTAAATATATATCGTAAATTGAGAGAAGTTAGAAGAGATGGATTGGTCAACGAACTCACCACCTTGTAACACGAAAGTGTGTCGGTGGCACAGGGGTTACGACTCTCGCCGATCAGGTACATGGTCCGGGGTTCTATCCCCAGCCGACGCACACCTGGTATCAATTCGTCGGCTTGCAAAATTTGAGCTACCGATATCGCAGGCTGAAAATTCCATACTTGTACCAAAAATACTGTGTGGTTTCAAGCTATAATGAAAAAAAGTCCTGGGTTCTATACCCAGTTGGATCATGGATGTGCACTGTTGAAGAGTCGCAAACAAGGATGAAACGGGTGTTCAGTGGGGCTTTAACTGAAGTCAGTTTGTAATCAATTTTGAAATAAATCAAGTTCTTTCATGGTTTATGTATAATATTCTAAGTATAAACTCTATCTGTGCTGTAGGAATTAATAGTAATTCAAAAAGTTGACAGTGAAAAGAGAAGGAAAGTAAGAACAAGAGATTACGACATTAATCAAAGTAGCAGGAGAGTGAGCAAGCGGGTGAGCGAGCTAGCGAGAAGGAGATTGTTCTTATGCGTAAAACAAGCATTGTAAATTACAGTATGGCAGTTTTTTCTAAACATCTAATATTGATAAACTCTAACTAGCTTTCGGAATAAGTGAATTGACTATATCGAGTTAACATACTAATGTATAGGCATAGATTACCGGATGATAATAATATGCACTAAATAACTTTTTATAAATCAAAAGAAATATATAATATTTCTTTATTACTAATATAGACATTTCCTCCACTCAATATAGATATTATCATGACAGGGATTTTCGATTATTGTATCGGAATGCATTTAGAGAAGTGCTTAGACTGAATAGATACAGCAGGATGGTGATAGTAAACGGAAGAGACTATATACATGGCTGGAGTAAATAATCCTATTCCTGTCGATTACTATTTAACCTATTATATTATTATTATTATAAAGGTAGACGAGCAGCCGGAATACTCAATCAAAAGTGTGACCATGACGAGCAGTTCACTATTTGCCCCTTGTATGTTTGCTGAATCAGTAGCTGTGGTTGATATCGCTTTCAGTGGAGTGTTTTTCCTGATTATTATTATTATTATTATTACTAATATTCTTATTGTCGTCCTAGTTGGTCTTTTCTTTACATAATTTTATGCTTAAATTATTCTTTAACAATTTTGAAAACTTTCCTGTTTCCTGTTTTTAATAGAACAACACTATACCTTTTCGTTTTATATAAGTTTGTTTCACTAATTCTACACTCTCTTGCTTACTCCTTTACCTTTCTCTCCTACTCTCTTATTTGCTTTTTTTTAAAAGAGACTTTTTCACTCCGAATCAGATTTCCGGAGTGTTGGTTGTCGAAGTTATTATTATCATTATTATCTGTTTTGCCTTTTTCATCCAAAAAACTCTCCACTTTTCTAATCGTCATTACTTATTATATTGTCTTGTTGTTTTGGTCGACCGATTTTTGTCGTACAATTTCTCTCTTCAACTGATATGAAATATTGATTAAAATAGTAGTAATAATGATAACACACACACACACACTTACTTATTATTATTTAGTAAGGTTGTTAAAGTTTGATTCTCTTAAGTTGAAGTTTTCCAGTCTCATAAACAACCATTATCATCCAAGTGACTAAAGTATTCACTCACTACGATATATATACAACACACATTTAGATACAGACGAAATATGAGCTAATGGTGGGTGGTATATACATTCCTCTATACTATTTATTTCATAGTTCTTTTTTTACGCGTATTCCATCGACAAAATATCTATCATAGATTCCATCTATCATACGTGATTAATACCTCACAACAAAAACCAACGTTTACTGCTACGGAGCATTGTCTCAACTACAGGAGGAACGGACGAGGATGTCAAATCGAGAATCGGGAAGGCGAGAAACACATTCATCAACCTGAAACCAATCTGGAAATCTTCGTCACTCAGCCTACATCAACAACAAAATTCGGATTTTCAATACAAACGTCAAGTCAGTCAGTTCTTCTATACGGATCAGAAACTTGGTGGGTCACAAAGAATATTTCCAACAGCCTGTTGCAGACCTTTATCAACAGCTGTCTTCGCTCTATACTACTGAAGATCAGATGGCCGGAAAGAATCACCAACAAGAAACTATGGGAACAAACGAAACAAGAACCAATCGCTCAACAAATATGCAGGAGAAAGTGGAGATGGATTGGACACTCGCTGAGGAGGCCGTTGGGTGACATCGCGCGTCAGGCCAGTGCTCGAGTGGAACCCGAAAGGGAAGCGGCGAGTGGGACGTCGGTGCAAGGGTGACATGGAGGAGATCGTGTAAAGAGGAGTTGAAACAGTATGGAATAACATGGATGCAGGTGAAAAGTACAGCAGAAGACAGAAACAAGTGGAGACGTGCAGTTGAAGCCCTATGTTCCACTAGGAACCCAAGGGAACAATAATAATAATAAATAAAATAATGATTATAAGTAAAGAAAACTGTCTCTTGTATATGAGATCGTTTAGTCAAGAGTATTAAACACCTCCAGATATCTTGGTCTGACTAACAGATGACACAGTTTACCCAAGAAGACAGTACTAACTGAATAATGCTTCAGAAATGCAGAGCAACTAATAGTTGGCTTAATCACACATTCTTTACAGTGAATATCTTTAATCTATTATGCATCTATTAAAAGCAAAGCTCGATTTATTAATGAGTGAGTTAACTGTAAGCTTTTCCAGATGACTTCCTTGGTCGTCACAAGATACTTTAATAGTTTATGAGTAACTGTTATTCCGGGTATCTGTCTACAGTAGCCTTTACTAATGTTGCAAGTCATAACTTTAAGACTTCAATTGCACAGCCGTTAGACAGATCACTAAATAAAAGCTGACAACAGGTTTGAACAGTATAATTTCTACAGTTTTGAAATAACTCCAGTCGAACATTTAACTTATCCTATAGTCTCTGTTTAAAAATCCTTTGAATGCACATGTCATTCTAATGTCTGCAACAATAACTGTCCAAAATATATTTAATCTTTTTAATTAATAGTTAGTCAGTGTGGTTAATTCACGAAGGTATACTGTCACAGAATTCACTAGGTCTTTGTTGTATTCGAAAAATCTCTAGTATTTATTCATGAGAAAAACTGTTCAACATTTGATTCAGATAACGTTAAATATTCGGGTGGGGATAAAATCGGTCGTGAGGTATTTTCGTGCATATATTTCAACAAAACGTAAAATCTGATATCATTAAAGCATTCTACTAAGCACATAATACAAAATTACATGAAACCCTACTACCTGAGAAAATTCAAATCATGATTGATCACCTCCATTCTGCCTATTCAAGTATACTGAAACAAAAGCGGGACAAGTTTGTTTTCCAATAACTTACATCTTCAATCTAAATATTTGATTTAAGAAAGTAGTGAATGTAATGTGTAGGCTAAAAATCTCTGTGTAAACTGTTTTCTTCTACGAGCAATACATTATTTGCTTAGAATTTAACTGGTGGATGGTGACTGGCAGTGGAATCCAGGATGCACATTTCTTCCTATTTTGAACTCCTCAACTGGATGTACCTGCATTCCCCAGTGAAAATTCAATTAAACACTCTTTGTTTGTCTAAAGTATTTGTCACGGCAAGCCTAAAATCAAGTGTTGTTAGGGTATTGACATATCATGTGGTGATAATATGCGTGCATAATTATCTCCTGAGGTGGAGGGTTTCGAAAAGAATCTGAACCAAAAGGACTTATTTTAATAATCAGTTTTCAACAAAAGACTGATTTATTATTCGAGTTTGATCACTGATTGATATCAGCTAGAGAACAAATGAAAATCAGACACAGGGAGTACTGGACAGCCAACTGTTTCATCCTAGTCTCGGAATCATCGACAGTACACACACACCACAGGGGGCTCGAACCCGGTTACCAGTCAAGCCTGTACGTAGACCATTCAGTCACTGGGACCCGATTCAATGACCAACACATGAATTCTAACTTCTACCACTTCGTGATTTAGCGCGACTGGCACCAACCACTGTCATCGGTGGGAACTCCATCCTCACTCCCTACTGGATTGACCTCACTGGTCACGACTTCTCCCTAGAACTCCAGGTGACTTCGTCCTGTAGGGAGTCACTAGCGAGCATCAGATTAATTTTCAATAGTTGATTTGTAAGGATTAGGTTCACTTTTCGAGTTTACCGACGGAACAAATTCAAACTCGTGAAACAAACCTAATCCTTACAAATCAACTATTGAAAACTTATTTGTTAGTTGGAAAAACAGGCTGTATCTTTCATAATAGAAGTTATCTGTTTGCCAGCAATTTCCCTTTTAAACACTACCTGATTTTCTGAATTAAGGTACGCTACATGTTTCCTCTATTACATATTTGTATCTCTGATGCGTTCTAAACGACAAGCAGTGTATATAGAGTTGCACACCGGTAACGTCTCTGACTGCAGCACTGAGTTCGAATCTCAGAAGGGACATGAGTTCCTTGAAGGTTGCAGATACGCCTTACTGAATGGTGAGTACCGACTAATACGGAACCTAGTTCCAAGGCTTCCAGTGGCCGATTGCCTCCAACCATCTAATATGCACTACTACTGTTTATCAACAAGTACTATATAAAGTTATTTGTGATAAACTTGTGGCTAATTTAAGCAAACCACAATCAAATTTATAACCACTTACACTGGGAATGTTTTCTGTTGTACAAATACCTTCTTGTAGTAGACGATCTCTAATTTCCCAGGCAAAAATTGACGGACATTCTCTTTTATAATGTGCTATTTTTAAAACTACTAAATTTGTAGCCACTCTCGGCTTACTACCACCGATTGCTTTTGGTCGAATTGAACCAGTTTCATAATAACGGCATAATATTTTTGATACACATCCATTTGAAACTTGTAGGATTCGTGATATATCACATGGTCGGGCACCTGAATGTGCTAATTCAATAATACGTTGACGTGTTGTATCTGGCAATGGTCTGCCATTGACAAACATTCCACCCAATTGATTTACTCCAGAATGACCTACAGATGAAATGAAAAAGGAAAAGAATGAAGAGAATATCTCAATTTTTATTTAGTCAACCTTGAAATGGACTTAGAGTAAATTGTGTTTTAATAAATTGAGTTTTATAATTTTACGTTCAAATCCATAGGCAAGCAGTAATATGAGATGAATATGCTACACCAGTTATATCTTTTCTGATTACACGGAATAAATCAGGTACCTGTCATATCAGGGAAGTATCATGTCGTATTTGGTTTTCCGCATGAAGTTTCTATAGTCTCAGTCACTCACTATTGTCGAAGCACACTCAACCTACGAAGTTTACATTGAAATTAATCCAGATCTTCACAAAAACCCATAATTTAAATACCAGTCTCCAGCTACTACACAACTACTGGATGGAAGTCCTGAAGCTTCACTGAGAAGTTGTGACCAGTGGGGCCCCGTTATTTTGAGTGTATTGGTTGAAAGTAAAGCTATATGATGAATTAACAGTAGTTGAAATTCACAGGTCACTGAATTCCGGTCCAACTGGATGAATGGTCAGCAAGCTCACCTTGTCACCTGAAGGTTCTGAGTGCAGTCCATGGTGTGGTCATAGGTGAGTACTGTTGAAGAGTGGCTAACAAGGACGAAACAGCTGTCGAGTGCTCCCTGATATTGGTTCATGATGAAATCTACATTGTAATTAGTCCAAATCCTTACAAATACCCATAATCTAGAGTATTCATCTTCTGATATTAGTAACTGGATATAGGTGAAATACTGTTCAGTTTTCAACTAGTAAAGTTTATTAAAGCTTTTCCTTCAAATTCAACATAAATCAGAAATATATTTTTGGAGACTTTACCAATAAGAAACTATAGCTGCAGAAAGAATCGGTCCATATACCAAATAGGAGAGAAACTAGAGGTTTGCTTGTTGAGCTATAAGTTGTAGCTGTCAAAAAAGAACTCTCACTTTTGGATATTTAAATAATTCTTTAGTTAAGGTGAGTATATCAAGAATGTATAAGAGTAATAGTGAAACTAATAGAGTCCAACAGTTGTATCGGAACCTTATCTTCAAGAAAAACATTTTCAGTCTAATATGTTTTAATGCAACACAGAATAGTTATGCCAAGCAATGTAAAAGAAAAGTGCTGAAGCAAAAATGATAAATTACCACCAATGGCTGTGTAACAATGCCAGGAGTTAAAATGATAAGATTATTTATTAGTATCATTATTATTCCCTTGGGTTCCGAGTGGAACATAAGACTTCAACAACACATCCCCACTGTGTTCGATTTACTGCTGTCCTCCTCGCCTATATCCACGATTGACCAATCTTTCATCTCATCCTCACACTATCTCCTCCATGTCACCATTGGACAACCTACTCGTCATTTCCTATTTTGATTCTACTAGAGTGATGGCCTGCAGTGCGCGATGTCATTCGACGGTCTCCTAATCGTATGCCCAATCCATCTCCACTTTCTCCCACATATTTGTCGGACGATAAGTTCTTGGTTGAGTTTTTTTGCCAGAGTTTCTTGTTGCTAACCTAGCCCGCTAGTTTTCTAACCGGTTCTAAGCCCGGATAAAGAGGGAGGGTTGGAAGTGGGGCTAGCCATCCTACCCCAGTAAACCAATCAAACTGCTACCGAAACTTCAATGCATAATAAAAAATATTAAAAATGAAAAAAATATCACAAGACGGAGTTTTTAAATGAGCTTCTGAACAGCTACAGTAATAAGCCTTCAGTTTAATAGTCCCTGGTATATTCTCGACAAATTTTAGAATTCTATCATGACCTCGTAACTGAAGTGATGTATCTCAGTTACCACAAATTTCGGGAATCCTTTGCACTACTTTAATTGGACACTAGTCAGTAACTAGTGTAATGTATCTAGTCTTTTGTTTGGTGCCAACAAGACTTCCTTCCGATTGCTACCAACCACCTAATTTTTTGCAATGCCAATATTATAAGCTTTTTCAGAATTAGATGCCATATCACCTAATATTTAGGTGAATGGAGAATTTATATTCTTTTCCTTTCGTTTTCTTTATAAGATCTAGAGAAACTAGGTCTCATAAGTATATCACTTCTTAGAGAAATGATCACTGATGCATTTATTCTTAATTTATTGTGAAATTCGTTTACATAAGTTATATGCCTATTCTGAATAAATTTGTTTGTCGAGTATACGATGAATCTGGGCTATCTAGTGATATCTGGCTTGCTTACTTACTTAATTGTACTTTCTGTTAGAAGTGATTTGAATTCACTTTATGGCGGTTGGTATTTCAGTGATAGAATACTTGCAAACCGTACACATGGTCAGGGGTTCGATCCCCGGTCGACGGAAGGTTTGGCATGAGACTATCAATCAATCCCACCTCGTATAAAATAAACACCCCTGTCACTGAATCTGCGAAGCTTATGCTTGAAGCTCTGTGTCCCACTCGGAACACAAAGGGATAAAGTAACAAAAAAGTACTGTGGCATTGTGCAATTCCATGGTAGACTAATTTTGCTTGATGCTACGCATAGCATTTTATTATGTCGTTAAGTTTACTGTGATGGTCGACGAAAATCATCCACTAGGAATCTCCCTTTTAATTCCCACGAACCACAGAAACACTTGTACTTGAAAATATACTTCAGATTAAGGTTATCAAGTATGTGTCGAATAGCTTACCTCTCTTTAATTTTTGTCGACAGTTATCTTCAATACTGTCTATAGATGAATTGTCCATACTCAATGTACTTAGTCCTGTGGAAAGAATGAAGAAAACATTAGAAATTTAATATAAGGGTAGATATACCTTCCAAACAGTAAATTTAACTATAGCAGGATATTTGTGGCATACATAATGAAGATAAGAAATTTTTTTCTTTCCTTCAAATAATTTAGTACTGATGGAGTCGGGTGGCCTTTTATTCAAACATTTTTTCAAAAAAAAAGAAGAAACCTAAAGGAATACTGAATTATTCTTATAGTGGGCCTAAATTATTCCACTTATAAAGAATGAGGGATTCAAGTTCAAAGTCAAAGATAGTGATTTAGCGTATATCACAACTTCCGATGACTAATTTTCATTAGTAACGGATATACATGAGTATTAGTAATTTTAGATAGTTGGAGGCAATCGGCCACTGGAAGCCTTGGGGCTAGGTTTCGTGCTAGTTGGCACTCATCAGCAAGGAGTATCTGTAACCTTCAAGGAACTCATGTCCCTTCTGAGATTCAAACCAGCGTCACCCATGTCAGTTAGAGACGTTACCACTGAGCTATTCGAGCTCGCGATTGACCTCCTGTAGGACTGTAGTGGGTATTTTGATTGGACACTAGTAACTAGTGTGACGTATCTAGTCCTCTCCTTGGTGCAGACTGAATTCTATCAGTCAGGTATTTGCAATGTGGCCACCATTCTAGGTAGCTCGCCATCAAACTGTTAAACACAGTTCAAAATAACAAACTGATGTTAGATTTATTTAATGTCACTGTTGAATATGTTGTCCAGAATGACAGGCAAAGATTCACTACTCAACTGTCTACCTCAGAAAATACATCAACCTCCAAAAAAATTATATTTCTGTATCGACTGTTTTATTAACTGTATTACTCAGTAAAATTTATTAGTACAACAGAAGTTCATATTCAGTCATTTGAAACAGATGAATGACTGAAAGTTTTATTAGATGACATGTAATATTATTATTATCCCCTTGGGTTCCATTCTCTGCTGTCATTTTTAGCCGACTCCATGACTGACCGTAAGCTCTCATCTCCTCCTTGCATGATCCCCTGCATATGTCACCGTTGGACTCATATCCAACTCATCGTTTTCTATTCAAGTTCCATTCAAAAGTCTATCTCAAGCATGATGTCATTCGACGATCTCCTTAGAGTATGTTCAATCCATCTCTGCAGATTACTTTTTAATTCTAAATTATTCGTTGAGCAGACCTTCATATGGGACAAATACAATAATAATTCATGCTTTTCAAAATCATAGTTTCCCTACATCCCTTCATTTTTGAATTTGATTTTAAATCTCACTACAATTATCACCAGATGAATACTGGGTTTATCCAAGCAGTCGTTAGGTACTTCTTGTCCTACAGCTGATTTCATTATCTACTTAACTATCAGTTCAACAGGGGAATCTTGTATCAAATGAGTTTTTTTATTCTTCAGTATTCAAAGAGGAGTTCTAGGCTTACTTGGTTTAAGATTATTTATCTCTTTTTTCAGTATTTAAAGGGTGCACCAATAAACAAGTGCTTTCACAAGTTTATGCAGCCCTGACGATGTTGCAAGTTATTACTGTAAAAAACTTACAAGGAAGTGGTAGCATTTGTTCTGACCTCCACAAGGTATTATTCGATACTCTACTAAGTTTCTTTTGGTAATGAAATGACATCAAATATGTTAGAAGTAGGAACACACGAGACAAGATATTCGGTTATACAGACAGTTTCTTATTCGAGGAAGTTTCAGTGAATAACAGAGAATGTCTTCATAATAACTATTTTAAGTTGGCAGTCATTTTAACCCTTATGGAATTTATAATATAGAACTGAATTGACTTGGGTTCACTTTATGACATTAGGTTGTACTACCTTAGATAACCACTGGGTAGAATCACGGTGACGTTGTATGCAAATCAGCCTCAGCGTTCGGTCATGTTGTTCCCTGAACTATTAGCATCAGTTTAAGACACCTACTAGCAAATACATTATAGTAATAATCACAGATTTCAGAAAACAATCTAGAACAATAACTGGAATCGCCAAGCTTCTTTGTGATAAAAAGATCCAGTCAATTCGACTTACATTACTACTGAATCACTGACTAACTGCTGAATATTTTTTGTCTTTGAAGAAAAGTGAAATAACTAGCAAGTGTTTACTTTCAGTTCATGCTACAAAATTTAATATCTCTCAATTTATTCTACCGGGAAGAGACGTAAGTGGATAACTAAACCGGACAGCAATCACAATCATCAGATATAGTTGAAAGAATATAGATAAGTGTGAAAATCTAGAATACGACCAACTTTGAAGGAATGTTTTTCTGGTACCAATTACCTTATCACGTAAAGTCAAACAAGTCTATTATTAATTGTTCTCACTATAACTACTTTTAACTTTTGCTTTCCTCTTCTTCTTAAGATGAAGACAATTATTTATTGAATTCACTGTTAAGTATTTAAAGTTTTATTGGCCTTAGGCTATTTGTCACGACGGCTGTCAGACTTCCCAGTCAAACATTATTCTGTCATTATTGTAGTAGTATCTAAGGCAGATTCAAATACTTCAGGCAGCTTTAAGTTGTTTCACAAATTCAGATGTCAGGTATATTCACATTCAGTGTTTGTTTCTACCATACTCTCTTGATCTCCTATATTTGCCTGATCATGCCCACAATGTATATTTATATTTCTTTTCAAACTTCCGTGTAATGATTAGTCTTTTTATTATTATTTTTTGACTATAGCTTGATTCCACACAGTATTATTGGTACAATTATGGAATTTTCAACATCTGATATCGGTATGAACGGTTTGAAAAAATTTGGGCATTGGGTATATGATATTAATTATAGTAAAGGTTTTTGTATTTCCCAATGAATGAAAAACAAAACAATATTGTTTTTACTGACGTTTCGCTATTTAATGCTAATAGCTTTATCAAAGTATTATTAAACCGGAATTTACAAAATCTCAGCTTATATATAAGAGTTAATAGCCCAAATTTTGCATGCCGACCAATTGATATCAGGTGTGCGTCCGCTGGGGATCGAACCCCAGACCATGTTCATGATCGGCGAGATCCCTAACCCCTGTGCCACCGACGCACTTGAGGAGGAACTTTTAGGCTGGGAATAAGCCTTCCAAGTTAGTTATACCACTTCTGTTTGTAAACCTTGATGACATAGACTAGAATTTCACACATGGAGATGGTTACATCACTTCTGAGATATGGATTCTTGATTCGTATTAACAATAGCGAAAAATTAATTCGATATTTGTAGACTTCGACAGATTCTTTGCAAGTACTCAACACTGAATAAAAGATTTACCACACACATTATTCGTTTACTTGAACACTTGAATAACTAACACAGAATCTGTACAAAAGCTACAGTTTTCTGACAAGACTCACTGCTATTATACTTGATCGAATTCGTGTCTTTTTTGTGTGATTACATTAAGCCTGGTACATAAAACAACAAAATAAAAATAACTCTACTGTGAACTCACACCATCAGCGGTATAAATATTGATTTTAAGTGAGAGTTTCGCGCACTTCTCATATATAGTTAAGCATGGAGTTTCAGTAACTAAATAACATATTATGACTTGGAATTAAAATTCACAATTTAGTAAAATAATCATGAAATAGATACATTTGTGTTCTTTTTCACGCATTCTGATAATGTATTTATGAGGTTTTATTCCTCTTATATTACATTTAAATTTTTAACATGTGTAGAAAATGCAAGGGCCATAAGGACATTAAATCAGTTTATGAAGACTCTAAATATTGATTTGGATCTGTCGGTACAGTAAAGATTGTCTTTTAGGGGTCCGCAAGATAAGCGAAAACTATTTTCAATGACCTGAAACGATGCAATTCAGAATCGACTGTGGCAGAGTAGACAGATTCACACTATATCTTAAAAGATTCATTATACTTCCTTATTTATTTTGCGCCGTTTTTACAACTCTCAGATATTATTTGATTCACAGTCTTTCGTAAAATTATTTAGTTCCTAAGTAGATGTAACGTACAACGATGCGAACCGTAAGTCAGCTATGCAACATATACAATGCTCATAATATCTGTTCGTAAAATGACTTACTTAGACTGATGTAAGCTGTGAAATACTTCATTGAATATTATCATATATAGCTGGTTTGTAAGGATTAGTTTTGTTTTTACGAGTTGATCACGGATTGATATCAGTTAGTGAGCCATTGAAAACCAGACACAGGGAGTACTGGACAGCCAGCTGTTTCATCCTAGTGTCGGAATCATCGTCAGTACGTACCCACCACAATGGGTTCGAACCCACGACCTTCCGGTTACAAGGCAAGCTGGCTCGTAGACCATTCAGACACTGAGACCCGATTCAATGATTTAGCGCGACTGGCACCAACCAATGTCATCGGTGGGACATCCATCCTCACACTTGACTGGATGGACCTCATTAGTCACGACTTCTCACTAGAACTCCAAGAAACTCCGTCCTGTAGGGAGTCACTAGCGAGTATCAGATTAATTTTCTATAGTTGGTTTGTAAGGATTAGTTTTTTAACTATTATTATTATTATTATGCAATTTATAAGTATGATCCCAAATTCAAGATCATTTACTTTTTTAAATTAGAATTTGTTGTTTCTAAATTAGAAGGGCAACATACAAAATGATATACAAGTTCCTGTTCAGCTCTTTGAGCTGTCTTTTTCATGAAGTTCACTTATACTTCAGTACAAATCTTCACACACCTTCTCCCATTTCCATACTACATATAAAATTCCTTGAAATATGAATGCTCATTTATTCTATGATGACTGATATTATACAATGACAACTTAATTCTCCCACAAGATTATTATTATTCAAACTACCTTTATATATTTCGTCTTATCTCAGATTTGCTGATTACACCATGAAATCCAGAAATTGAGATTTGAAATGATTATCATTTGTGACTAGGGTTGGTCTCTAGTAAAATCTTTGGTCCTGCCCCGTGAATGAAGTAGCTTTGCATTCGTACCAACAGTAAGACAGGATACATACCTACTTATTTAGCGTTGGTAGGTGTGAAGATTAGTTTTAATACCTACTGATGACTTATCTGTAGTATTAATATCATTTATATTTATATAAACTTGAGTTTTGAATATCTAAAGAAGACTTGTGCCGTATAAAAAAGTATTCACCGTATTTTTCCTAATGGAAGCAATAGAACTGTCTCTAATAAGTACAGAGACATTATTTTTACTGGTTTCTCTTTCTATGATATATTTTTATTTATTTATAATATTTTGATTATAGCTTGATTCCACATAGCACTTTTCGTACAAGTTAGAAATTTTCAGCATGTGATATCGTTAGTCTAAATTATGCAGGCCGACCAATTGATATCAGGTGTGTGTCGGCAGGGGATCGAACCGCGGACCGTGTGCATGGCCGGCGAGAGTCCTAACCGCTGTGCCACCGATGCTCAATATGATATGTTAATATGGCTTTTTCTTTTTCTACTGTAACTCCTAAGCCAAAAGATCACTGAGTCGGATTGATTAAGAATCCTGAGTCATTTCTCTTTGCATTGATTTATGTGCCATTTTTATACATTATCAACTACTGGTATTTAAGTCTAATTCAGCATTCACCATCAAACTACAGAAACCGACAAATCATCAGAAGTAAAAATCTATAGATTTTCATGGATTTTGTGGGTAATTCATTGGTAAGGAGCATTTTTTAAAATTATATAGTAACTTTTGTTTAAGTCAATTTTATATTCCTCGTTGTACGACAGGTGGCTATCGTTTCTCAACTGATGAAGTGGAGTTTCTCAATGGAAACACCATCAGTCACTGGGAATTGCAGCTAAATACAGTTGACAAGTTGCGAATGGGACGAAATGCTCATCAAAGATTCCATTGCTAATTACCGTATACAGAAATCTTATATATTCATTAAGAATTCATCCTGTCAACAGCCTTATTTGCATAGGTCAACTAAGCTTGTGTAACTATTCAGATTAAATAAGTGAGACTTCACTTTGTTATATACCGCGTGAATATGAGCTAATTTAATCACAATTTGATATTCTATAGTTAGCTTGTAGGGATTAGTTTTGTTTTTACGACTTGGTCAAGGATTGATATCAGTTAGAGATCCATTGAAAACCAGGGTGCTTACTCCCGATGATTCTCAAAATAGGACGAAACAACTGACTGTCCAGTACTCCCTGTGGTTGTTTTTCAACCGTTCTCTAACTGATATCAATCCGTGATCAACTTGTAAAAACAATATGATGTTATTTATTTCAACATAATAACTAGTTTTCTCAGATGACAGCAGTTCTTTTTACCAATTTTCTTCTATCAGGCAAGAGTGAAGAGGGTTATGTATTTCAACAGAGTAATTCTAAAAAACGTATTCAGATTCGTAGGTCACATCCACTGTCCCGAAGGTCTTACATTAATGTAGTTCTTGAATAGCAATCAGTTGTATTAAGCATTAACTCTTACGTAATATTTAAAACAAAACCAACTCATATATATATATATGAAATTAAATAAAAAGTGCATACCTGATTTAATTTTCATTTTGAATATTAGGAAATACACTTCACAGTTATTTCCATTCAATAGAACGATGTACATATACGTACACGCACACAGGACTCACAGTCAACTGTAATCCACCGTTGAGGTAAAAAGAAAACTTGTTCAACCAAGAGTCTCTTTGAAATGTATGATTAAAATATTAGTTATGATGATATGTTGTAATTCACAAAGTTAAAGCATACAATTAAATATTTCCAATAAATTTGTAATCAATGTGGGTGTTTCTTGAGTAGACAATAAAAATGGAATATTCTCGAGAAAAGTAATGATAATTCTAAGGGGGAATAAAATATCTTGTTTAAGAGACAACTCAATTATGTAGTGACTTTTTGTTTTGTCTGGTACTTATTTATTATTCCAATAGTGATTCTTTTAACTTTTTTTTACTTCTGTTTGTACATTAATTGACAATAGTAATGTAATGAGGTTCTTTTAGATTCCCTTGTAGTTGATTTTATTGGTATTACAAAATTACTGGTCATGTCCATTCATTTCATTAAGTAAATTAGATAATTCTATAAAAATATATCATAACAATAGGCAGAATAGATAAACTGGATCTCATTATTATTCATTAACCAATCAGAATCGAGGAGGTGAGTAAAAATTTTACAAGAGGTTTCTATATTCACTTCATATCCTCTCTTCCCCTGGTTAAAATAAAAACAGTCTCTCTCTTCTCGCTCTATCATAATGAAAAATTCACTCTTCCCTCCATATTTTCCTTCTTCTTTCATTGTCGATTTTAGTGACATGCAAAGAGAGTTAGAGTGAAGGAAAGAGAAGGTTAGGCGCTTTATTTCGTTAGGTCGTTTGTTTGTATGTAGTGTTGTGTACTGATTTTTTATATATGGACATATTTTCACTATGTATGTGACTAGGATATTTGTGCACATATTTGTAAGTAGTGATAACGCATGAATCCGATTGGTTTATTGATGCGTTAAGCACAGTATCCCAACAAATATGCACGTAATTTTGTTGATGATAACTAGATTGAATGGGGGAGAAAAAAGATAAAATACGAAGACCTCAATCAAACATTTTTAGGCAATAATGAATGTATATTTAGTTGTATGAAGCTAAGGAAGAAAAGTTGCTTGGTGTTGGCTGGCTGGTAGATAATTAAGGAGTTATCCGGTGTCATTAATCATCTATTCTCTTGTATGATGAATAATTGTCAACACATCCTGATGCTTACTTAGTACAGAGTTTACATTTCTACTGGTCAGCTGAATAAAACAATGACTGTTTATGGACTTTCACTTGTTTTCTTCCTTTCAGAGTGTACATTCTTTTAGCCAATAGCTATTAAACTCTGCATTTAAGTGTCCAAATACCAGAAATTAGAATTTGTGGGCCATCCATTGAATTTTGTCCCAGCTGCTGAATGGTATAGGAACACACTTTGTAACCCGAAGATCCTGAGTTCAAACACCCTGACGATGGAATCATGAGTGGATACTGCTGAAGAGTCCCAAAGTAGCAAAAAACAGGTGTCTGTTTATATACTGTACGGAATTTTCAGCTGAGTTTCTTGCATGATATTACATATATGTCCAGGATCTTCAAATAAAGGAAATAATTGACAGTAGATTGTGTGACACAGTTCTATCTGACCTGAAGTGCAACCCAATACATTACGATATCTTTTCTTCTTCTTCTTCTTCTAGAAGTACACGACATTTTGTTGAATGTCAATTGTAAGAAGTCCAGGAGTACATTTTGTGAACCACGGACACCACCTGGGAACGATCATCTCATATACTGGGATAAACTACCATCGAGGATAATGCTTATTCACATGTTTAGTAGAAACTTACGAATCAGCAGGTTGTAAATATTTTAAATACTATTTTTTGATTCCTTTTACGTTCCCCAGTGGAACATAGGGCTTCAAGCTAGAGGCTTGAAGTTTCGGTAGCAGTGGTGTTTATTTTTACGGGATGGCGTTGCTGCTGGCCTCATGTCCAACCTTCCCTCTCTACCATTCTTATTACTGGCTTAGTAAGGTAAAGGAGTGCATCGGCTGGGGATCGAACCCCAGACCAAATGCGTGGTCGGCGAGCATTCTACCGCTGTGCCACCGACGCACAACAATACTATTAGTGGTCATATCTTACCCGATTTGAAAAAACCGAATAATAGAAATTACACAATAAATTGATGGAAGTTTTCTGTAGCCCAATTTTGAAGCAGGCTACCAAATCGGTTTCAGAGGTTCTCTGACTGAAGTCATTTCGTAATGGTACTTGAAGCCGATCATATCCCTAGTAACTATGCATTATTTGTAAACTACACAAGAATAGAGTTTGAGTAGTGTTAGTCTTATCTGGCATAACACACAGTGATATAGTATTATTTGGATGGAGGATTTCATCATGAGCTGACATCAGTTAGAGATTCACTGGAAAGCCTAAGAGTACTGGACAGCCAGCTGTTTCGTCATCCTAGTTTGCCACTCTTTGGAAGTACGCACTCACCGCCAGGGTTAGAACCCAGGACCTTCTGGTTACAAAGCAAGCCACTGGGACCCGATCCAATGGCCCATGAATTCTAACTTCTGCCAATTCACTGATCTTAACCAACTTCATCATCTAAAAGTGAATTCAGAATTAATTAACGGTTTGCTGTTGTAGTTTTATTTTACGTTACATAGATGATTGAGTAACATTAGAACCATTAGTTTTAAATTACCCCACAAACAAGGTTATTTATCGGTCTCAGACGTTATTTGCCGATTGATTAAGTATATTTCTCTGAGCAGTATGATCTTTGTTCAGAAATAAATTTCATTTTGGAATTATTATTATTATTATTAGGTACAAGGTAGTGAATGGGTAGTGATATTTTTACTTCTAGATTTCCCATTTTTCTATAAATTATCGAGTGGAAGATAAAGCTGTTAGGTTGCTCACTGTTGAAACTAAAAAGCGACTGCATAACTTCCGTCTTCTCCTTTACTTCCCAACAGTAGCTGATGATATTTTTCAAACTTATAATATCTATACTTTTAATATTCAATAGGTTGAACTAGTGTGACAACAACACAACATTAGAAATGGATGGATTCTAGTATTGGAGGGCTGTTTTATCTCAGGACTAATCGTAATTTGAAATAGGTTATGATAAATATTTAACGTTACTTACCTTGACAACATCAATAGTATGCTTCTGGTGGGTGACTGAGTTTAGTTACTAGAATGCATTATACTAACATGACTGCTATCATCAATCCTAACGGGGTTATATTACGGGATTCTGAAACCTTTAGTCTACAGAAGCTAGAGTTCGAAGAGAGATCACCCCAAAAATTCTTGTAGCCTTAAATTACCTCTCCAGTTAAAATGCTATTTTCAGCATTGAATTACACATCAGTTAGAGAACCATTGGAAAACCAGCTAAGAGTAGTGGACAGCTGTTTCGTCCTAGTTTGGGACTCTTCAGTAGTACGCACCTACCAACAAATCAAACAAAAAAATCCCTACAAAACCAATACTTGGAAATTAATCTGATGCTCACTAGCGACTGGCCCTATTCAAGCAATTAAACTGGGGTTCTAGTGGGAAGCCGTGACCAGTTGGATGCAGCAGGTTGAAGGTGAGGCAGTAACTCATCGAAGAAGACAGTGTGAAATGGTCGCCTAATGTCATGAATTGGCAGAAGTTAGAATTCATGGGCTGGCTGGCTCGCTCGCCTTGTAACCGGAAGATCCTGGATTCCAACCCTGGCTGTGGGTGCGTACTGCTGAAGAGTGGCAAAATAGTCGGACGAAACAGCTGGCTGTCCAGTGCTTCCAGGTTTTCCAATGGTTATTTAACTGATGTCAGCTCATAATGAAATCCTCCAACCAATCAAATAAAATTCCCCTACAAAACCAATACTTGAAAACCGACAGATTTCCGAAACTCTATGTACTATAATCATTTGTTTCATGAAAGTATAAGCATCTGGTACAATAGTTTTAACAGCATATATAAAGATATGCACGCATACATACATACATAATACATACATGTACCTGCTCAGATTAAAGACTTTTACTTCTCTCCTGACTGATTTGGTAGTTAGGTGAATTTCAATGAGTTTGTTAATAGACTATGTTGTAAGGCATGGAAAGCGGGTTAGTCATTCTTTTCTTTATTTGCCTCATATTTACAGCGAAGATTTTGTAGTTCTTTTTCCTTCTTACTCGAGTATTCAGATGTTTCTGTTGGTTTTAAAGTATAATTCTGTGAGTTGGATAGATTATAATTATGTCTATATACACACATATACACATAGATATTGTTAGTTCAAAATTTGGAAGCTGTCTTTGATCTGAACAACACAAACACATATGAAGCCAACAAGACAGAGAGAGACAGAAAGAGAATCACTGAACCGGAAGATTCAATTTGGTTCGATTCTTGCTCATCATGTTTTAAAAATAGCATGTTTGAGTTAATATGTAGGTGTGTATGTGTGTGTGTATTTGGCGGGGTGTATAGGTCTGTGCACCGGTATGTTTTCATCCTGAGCATGGTGTGCAGCTCGGCTTTCTTTTTCTTTTACACATAAGGGATTACAAATGTATCACTAGTTTTGATCAAAGATTTATTGAATAACTATAGATGAGTTGCGAAAAGTTTTTTCCTTAGTCATAATTAAATATGGTAAGGATAACAAATACTCACCAGAAGAAGTCGGGACGATTTAGGTGAATGAAACAGCGTATTTGTGCTTCATTCTTCAAATGACTTGATTATAAAGGTACAAAAGTTGTTTTAAATTATTATATGAATTGGAAAGTTATATTTTCCCGGGCTACTGAAGAAAGACTATGACATATTACTCAGGATGTTAAAGGTTGTCAGCAGGGTAAGCAACGTGCCACTTAACCAGCTTGTTAATATTCTGGTCGATAGGCACATGGACTCATGTGAAAAATGGGCCAAATCCATTTTATCTAATTCACACCACCCTCTTCACTCACAACTCTCCCCTAGCATCTCATCAGGCAAAACCAGAAGCATATATAGAAAACAATATGCTCGCACCAGCAAGTACAAAAACTCAACCATACCCGACTTAGCTCGTGTTCTGTGCGATAAAGAAAGCATTAGACGTGACACATATAATTCATTAAATAGTCAGTAGTACAACTGGACCTCGTCTTTCCAACTCATATCATTTATAGGTACAACGTTTTATTGATTTCTTTTCCTTTTCTCTCTCTCTTTTTCTCTTCTTTTCCGTTATGTGCTGCTTTGTTTCTTTCTCTCGCTTACGCCAGTAAATATGACATCACCTACTTTTCTAACACCTTCAAACACTGTTCAGCTTTGGCTTTGCTACCGACATGCCAATATGTTGTTGTCATAATTAACTGAGATTTCCTTAATCTATGTAGAATTCTGTTTATTGATAATGTACTAACTGGATGGAATACTGTAGTAAAAATGCTGAGAATTCCATTCTGTATCACAAGTACTGTTTTGGAATAAAGCAAATTATTATTATTATTTTAGTAATAATAATGAACGCGTGCGTCGGTGTCATAGCGGTAGAGCGCTCGCCAACCACGCAGGTGGTTCGGGGTTCGATCCCCTGCTGACGCACTCCTTTACCTCTCCAAGCCAGTAATAAGACTGGTAAAGAGGGAAGTTTGGACATGAAGCTAGCGATCCCATCCTGTGAAAATAATCACCACTACTACCGAAACTTCAAGTCTCTAGCTTGAAGCCCTATGTTCCACTGGGGAACTTAAAGGAATAAAAAAAATAATGAAGGCAATGCGTTAAAATATCATATATCTGCTCTTCGTACAAGATGTCCAAGTAAAATAGTATTCGGCACCACATCGTATAATGCTGTGTTGTTACATCTGAAGCAATATCCCATTCTCTGTTATATTTCCCCTCATCTCCTTTGAGAAGTGCTCTGCATTACGTTGACCACAAATTAAAAATGTGTCTAAGTGAATACAGCAGTAGTAGCCATAGTAGTATCAGCATTATTAATAATAATAGCAGCCGTAAAGTGACAAGTACTAGTGGAAGTAAGATCAATTGGTCAAAAAGAACTGGTAACAAGAAACTCTTGTAACAAATAGATCAAGAACCAGTCTCCTAACAAATAGGTCGAAGGAAATGGAGATGAATTGGAGTGCTATAATATCCTAGACCCTCAGATGGAATGCGAATGGGGAACGACGAGTTGGACGTGGGTTCGAGAACGACATGTAGGAGATCATGTGAGGAGAGAAAGAAAGCTTATGGATAGTCGTGGGGTTAGCTAAAAAGGACTTCAGAGGACAGAATGAAGTGGGAATGTATTGCTGAAGCTGTATGTTCCGCTCAGAACGCCTAGAGATCACGGAAGCTTTAGAAATGATTGTAACGGTATTAACACGAATTGATATTAGTAGTAGGGGATAATTCAGAAGAAATATTTAATTTACTGAAAGATTTTCCACGGTTATTACGAACCTTACAGCCAACTGCATTATTTAAACTTGTTATAAACACTTATACCATATAAGTGGTGAATATGGGAAATTTAATGGGTTGGAAGCCTGAGAAATAGTTAGGCAAAATTACAAATCAGCTTAAGACACTTGCCTCTACGAACGCTTTCTCTTCTTTTTTTATGTTTAACCTGGAGAGAATTTCAATTTCATGTGTTTTATGATTCTCTGTAAACAATGAACTATAATGCACAAGATGTCTGCATCTGTACAAAGAACAAAACATCAAGTAATCTAATATTTCTTCATGTGTTTATTTAAGAGCATAAATAAGCAAATAAATAAATAAATGCGTAGATAGATAGGTAGGTTGGTGTCTGGGCCATGCTTTGATTACATACACATGCATTATGACATCTATAGTGCAAACGTCATCACAACGGGTGATCTCGCCTACTGCTTATGTTTACATACTTACTTACTTACCATTCCATCCTAAAAAGTGAAAATCACTCTTGACAGACGTAAACGTTCTTCGAATATGAATATTTTTGTTATCTTAACCTGAAAACACATGTGCAACCTACTTATATTGGTGAAGTGATAACAGTGGATCAGGGGGGTATTTCATGCATCCCAGATCATTATTATTAGAAACCGTAAATAAAACAAAAACAGCTTATTGAATATTCTGTCTAACCGAAACACCCCCTATTATAGAGATCAGTTCAGATTGATTAGAAATGAAGGTGTGTAAATCTGCTTTTCTTTTGTTTAGTTTATTTTCGCATGAATAAACCAGAGAGAAAACAAAATTAGAGTAGTGCAGTTTGCAGGGAGCGATTCAGTAATAATATCAGTAGTGTTATTATTATTATTGTTATTATTATCATACCTGTCGTTCACATTATACATATCTTCTTCTTCTGCTTTTGTTTAAAACATTCAAATAATTCCAAAAGTCATTCAACAGTTCAATCTGATAAAGAAACGGCTTTGCTTTACTGCTTAATAATAATATCAGTTGAGTGAATAATACAGTTATGCACAAATACGCTGTTATCATGATGATCTAAATTTCTACAAGATGGAAGCGATCAACGTTTTTAAAAAAATATAAGAATGAAGGATAAGACAGGGAGGGGGCGGGAATAAAAGGAAAATAAACAAGATTATACCTTCAAATGGACAGTTGAAGATTATTTGAAGTGTTTTAACTGGTCTAAAGAAGAATAAGATGAGGTATATAGAGAAAAAACAGATCCAATTGACATATTATACAAACCACTTGTCATTTCTCTTATTTATTTAAAGAATAACGGTGTTTTTGTGTGCTATAATTGGAACTTTGTGATCCGTTCTTAATTTTTTTGCATTTTACCAAGAGTAAATAACGGTCAGATGAGTATATTACAGGCTACTTATCTAATTATGTAAGCAACTGGTTAAAAAATATTGGTTATTGTGTTCAGGTGTTCGAATCGAATACAATAGTAAGACAAATTGACTGCCTATCATCACCAATGATATTCCTAATTGTGGTGGACTAGATTACGAGACGGCAGACTGTGTGTTGGGAGTGAGAAGACAGGAGTACGTTGGACTACCGATAAGAAGACCCCAGAAGACCTGAATTTCGCCTGTGGATGATTTATGTTTAATTTCACACAAACTCGAAGACTAGTAGGCGGAAACCGACAAATTGGCAGAAGAGTCAGGCAGCGAAGACAGGACTCCAGGTGTGCATAGGGAAGAGGGAGGTGATGAAGATAACAAACCAACGAAAACAACAGCAACAACAATCAGCACCAATCACCATCAGTGAGAGAAAATCGGAAGAGGTTACTTCCTTGCCTTATCCAGGAAGCATTGTTTCAACCACAGGCACATAGAAGGGATGAGGGTGTCAAAGGCAGTCAGAATTGGAAAGTCCTGAAATCAGTTTGGAAATCATCTGCACTCCATAGCATAAACAACAAGATTCGGATTTTTAACACATATGTGGAATCAGTCAGTCAGTTCTTCTATATGGGTCAGAAACTTGCAATGTGTGTTACAAAAAGCATTCCCAACAGGCCACTACAGACTTTAATCAACAACTGCTTTCTTCGCTGGCTGGCTCGATACTGAAGACCAAATAGCCAGCCGGCTAGAAAGAATTAGCAACAAGAAACTCTGACTGGGAACAAACCAACCAAGAGTTGACTGCTTACCAAACATATAGGAGAAAATGGAGATGGACTGGGCTTTCCATGAAGAGACCGTGGAATGAAACCGCGCTGAATGCAGACCATCGCTCGAGTGGAATTCCAATGGTAAGCGACGAGTGGGTCATTGGTGTGAGGGTGACATGGAGGAGATCGTGTGGCGAGCAGGAGATGAGAGATTATGAGCAGCTGTGGACCCAGATGATGAGGACAGCAGAAAATAGAGCGAAGTGGGCATGTGTTGTTGAAGCCCTAAGTTCCACTCGGAACCGAAGGGAATAATAATAGTACCAGTACTTTCGTGGACACGTTGGGAAGGGAAGAAATTCACACAAGGTATAAAATATATTTTCATTGTTAGAGGGAAATAATGAAATACAAAAGTATTCAGATAGTTAGGGAAGCAAATCCAGTTAAATAACAGCTGATTTATTCACAACAGTGGATTCTGTGTAATAACAGCGACACAGAAGGTGCATTAATACTGTTTAAGTATTCATGGTGAGACTGTTTTTTTTCTGTTTATTTTTCTGTTATCATCCTGATATACTTTTAGATGAAAAAAATGCTTTTCATTCTAAAGAAAAATTTCGAGATTTAACGATTTTCTTGGAAGGGTTCTTTCAAATATCCAGATTGCAAAGATGTTGCATCTATCGCTGGTTGCAGAAGATTAAGCCTAACACATACAATACTATGCATGGTTATCGACATCGAACTACATAAAATGGTAGGGCAAAAATGATTGTTTATTCCCCCACCGATAAGGAAACAAAATTACAATTATTACCGAGTGCAAAGTCTGTAAATAAACGTTAATAGAATGTATAATTATACTTCTGATCTCATTGTTCTAGTCTTCTGCCAACCAGTATACGATTAAGCAACGATAGCCTTCTTGTCTCTACCCAACCCCCCCCAATGGAGACCATTTCGTATAAATAAACGATTCAATGTTCACCCTTACTAACAGATACTGTCAGGCCAAATCCAGAAAGTTGAGTAGGTCTTCTTAATTCAAGGTATGAAGTACTCATTATCTGGGAATATCAAGAAGTTAAATCCCATACAGTGATAAAGCCAGTAAACTTGCAGCAGAATAAATTAAGGAGTAAGTAATCTCTCCTAGTGAGTATCGAGGGACATAATTTTTTGGATGGAAGGTCGTATTTCATTGATAATTACTTTTTTGCAGCGAACATTCTAGTTCTTTGAATCCATACTTGTTCACATCTTGTATATTCTAGTCAATTCTTTGACGGTCATTGTGAATACTGTGCTTTTTATATTTGAAAGACGAGTGAATTCCCTGAAATATTAATAGCAGAAGACAGGTTAAGAAAAAACAACTGTTACAACGTATAGCCTTAGGTTTATTGTTAGAATTTATTCATCAGTGTAATACAAATTTGAGCAATTGAATTTGCAGGAAAACTCCCTTTGTTCTCTCCTGGTATGACATACAATTATCAAATCATTCAATATATTCTTATTATTGTTTTGATGTAATAACTGAAGCTAAATGGAAATCTAAATCAGAATAAATCTGAAACTCAAATTCCCAGTTTGCAATTTATGCAGTTCGAAGTTAAATTATTCAAATCAAAATATGTGATTTGCTTGATATCATAAATAGCAGTCGAGAAAGCCAGCGTAAATGTGTGACTCTGCGTACTACAAATTAGTTTATATGCATTGTTAGACATCACTCACATGAACTGGTAGTGCTTGACAGCCAGGTTGAAGCGACCTAAACACCGTTTCGCTGATTTCAGGTCAAGTTCGTCAGCAGTGTGCTCTGTCCGGCTCAGCTCAGGAAGCAAAATCAGTTCAAAGGAAACTGTGGTTAACTGTCTAAATTGCAAATTTGATTAAATATATTCCCTGTTCGCCTAGGTGGCTGGCCAGAATTCCGGTTGTTTGGATGAATCCAGCTATCTGAGTGGAGTCCAGCCGGCTACAGCACTGATAAGGTTGGCCCCAAACTATTGAAACGGTGTTTAGATCACTTTGATCTGTCTGGTAGGTGAGCAAGGACTATTGATTGATGTGAGCTGTTACTCATGTGGATCAGTCAACAGTATACAGCTTAAAGCTGAAACCTGTTGTCTTTACTCTTCAATCCATATCCATAATCTTTTGGGTACAAGTTTGCTTCAGTCATTTGTCATATTGGTTGGAGGATTTCATCATGAGCTGACATCGGTTAGAGAACCATTGGAAGACCTGGGAGTACTGGACAGCCAGCTGTTTCGTCAGCCTAGTTCGTCACTCTTCAACGGCACGCACTCACCGCCAGAGTTCGAACCCAGGACCTTCTGGTTACAAGGCCAGCGAGCTAGTGGACTATTAAGCCACTAGGACTCGATCCAATAACGAGTCCATGAATTCTAACTTCTGCCAATTCACGACATAGCGCGACCACTTAGCTCATGATGAAATCCTCCAACCAATCAAACAAAATCCCTATAAACCAATTGGTTACATTATTTCATCATTCCATAAATACATAGTTTTCCAAGGGGTTTCATATCGTCCTTACGCACATAAGTCACTTCTTCAAGTAATCCGTGTACTTACTCATCATGCAGGAGTATTGATTTCCTTGTCTATGCTGAAGACATTAGATAACTTATATAATAATAATATAAATATATATAAATATAAGTTTAGTAAACAGCTTAATTATCGGATTAATCTAGTCACTGAATTATATTTTCTGTCGTAAATAGATAGTTGGGGGGGGGGAAGGAGGGATATTTTCTAGATGATTGAACTGATGACTTTGACAATGATTACCTCCAATCACCAGTGTGTAAATAATGTTCATACACACACACACACAAACACACAAATCCGCACTGAAATAAATAAATAAATATTTGTATTAGTTTAATCCTTATCTACACACCTCCTTTGAATTGCATTGATAACCACACCGCTGACAGTAACTGATAAGGAATGATAATAGAAAACTGGTGGTGATTTTTTCATAATTTCACTGCATATTGGTTACTTGGTCATAATTCACAAAACTCATGCATCTTAAGCACAAATACGCCATGATGATGAAAGACAAAAAACAACAACAACAAATCAATTATTGCGGATTTAAAAGGTGGGAGGAGTTGGAGTTGAGCTTTGTCTTGCTGGGGATTTATATGAGAAATATTTCTTGGTAGAAAGTGAGGACAATTTATGAAGATTATGTACACGTTCCTATGACGACTAGAATAAGTGAGCTAGAGGGAAAAAGAGTGGTCTTGACATTGATAGTGGATTTAAGCATATTTTTGTTGTTGATATAAACAGATTAGTAAGATAAAGTTGTTGTATCAGTCGAACCTTCCATTCTTCATGTTGTTGTTTTTCTGTTTTTTTTATTCCTTCACGTTCCCAGTGGAACATAGGGCTTCAAGCTAGAGGTTTGAAATTTCTGTAGCAGTGTTTATTTTTACAGGATGGGGTTGCTAGCCTCATGCCCAACCTTCCCTCTTTACCAGTTTTATTACTGGCTTGGCGAGGTAAAGGGGTGCGTCGGCCGGGGATCGAACCCCGGACCGTGTGCATGGTCGGCGAGCATCCTAACCACTGTGCCACCAACGCACACATTCTTCATGTTTACTGTCTATGAATATAAATAATCTTCAAGTGAATCAGTGATATTTGAAGATGCAACTTTAGTTAAGGTCTAGGAAGGAGTTTACTGATTTTCGCTCAGGAGGAATACCATCACTCATTGGGAATGCAGGTGGATCCAACTGGAAAATCCCAAATAAAACGAAATGTACACCCCACATTTCTCTGCTAATCACCATCAGCCGATATAACTTCACCTTAGGCTTAAGACATCCTCGAAGTATCCGTACTAGGAGCCAACATGTCAATAGAGGTTGAGCATTCCCGTGAGACACAATAAATCAACAGGAAATAAAAACAAACTTAAAAACGAATATTTTGCGGAATTCGGGATTATAATACTGTCGTTAACAAGTTTATTTGTGACAATATTAACTTATTCTTTCCATAATTGTTCAACGTCTAAAAATCTTTACTGAAATAGATAAAATTACGATGAGGATCAGCTTGACTACATTCTGTTAAACTGTGAATTTGTTTTAAGTTATAAGTTTTTATTAGGGGGAAGAATGGCTGTTTCATCCTATCTTGGAACTCATCATCAACCTGCATCATATAGAATTTTGAAGATATAAAGCTAAAACATTAGGATACAGTTATATATGTTTACAAGTTAAAAGATTTATAAATAATCAGATCATATGAAAACTTCTTTTCCTTTACAAAACAGTGTTAATTGGACAACCAGGGGAAATTTGAAGTATCAAATAGCTATTTCACCCTTAGTCACAGCTCTTTATTTATATTCAGCCCAAAGTGCACATACGAACAATTTCAGAATACTAAGAATCCACCGCTGCGACATCATTATTCAATTTATGCTGAAGCTGAGCAGCTAAAGAATTTCAGTTAGCGATTATTACGCAATTTGACTAATAGAGATCGGTCATTAGTCCCGAAGTTCATAAACTTTTACTACTGCGATTCATATGACAATTTCTGGAAACTAAGTGGAATTATTCATTTTTTAATAAAATGTTTTTGTGGAACGCAGATCAGTTGTACAACTGGTAATGACCGGTACGTCACTTCCTTCTAAGAAGCTCAGGTGTATTTAATATAACAAACACGATCAAGATCATAAATTTTTATATGGTAGTCATATCGTCTTTGGAGCTTTACTAGCAAGTGGATTGAATGGAAGGGTTTAAACTGTCGGACTGACGACAGTTTCTACCGACAGTAGCCAACAACTGTACACACACACACTTCGACTGTTGCTCTGACTGAGGAATAACCTATCGCCGTTCTGATTCATTTAGTCTACATGTCCTCTTTTTGGTAAAATCACAGGAATTCTGATAGCACTCTTTGTTATTTGCCTGCACTGAATTATCATTTAGGTTTACAACGTTATGAGAACTGGCGAAACAGCTTCTTAAGATCTGCTTTTTATTTGCTCAGTTTAAACAATGCAGCAGACTACTGACTCAAAGAATTGGAAATATTATGCCCTCTCATATCCACCTAGTTACTTCAATGGTTTTTATATTCTTAAGAAAATTATCAAAAGTGGCTATTAAAATGGCTTCATAGGGTCGAATACAATAAATTTGGTGTACAAACTGGGTGATTCAACAGTAGAATGCTCGCCAACCACTCCTGTGGTCCAGGGTTCTATCCACGTTTGACGCACTCCTAAACTTCGCTTAGCTGGTGGTTAGCCCGGTAGTGATGTAGGTTGGGCTTGGGGGGGTGTAGCACACACTCCTAAAACAAAACTACAGCTACTGAAACTGCAAAACTCGAGCTTGGAGTCCTATTTCCCCCTGGAAAGCAAAGTAATAAAATAAAAAAGTAATAATTCGACAAGCTATTCACAGATTTCATCCACTGTGTAGATAATAAGTAACAATGAAGCAACTACAAGAACATGCATTTGACTGATAGTGTCCAAAGTAAGAATTTGAAGAACTAGAAATGAAAAAGCGGGGCAACAACTCAGCATGTTGAGGTGTTTTTAACAAAACAAAAGCAGTTAACAAATTCAGGACAAATTTAGTCGTGACCAGTAAGGTGCAGCAGGTCGGGTGTGAGGACAAATACTCGCCGAAGCCATTGGCTAGTGGTCGCGCTATGTCATGAATTGGCGAAAGTTGGATTGCATGGGCTGGTCATTGGATCGGCTCCCAGTGGCTTAATAGTTTACAAGCTCACTTGCCTTGTAACCAGAAGGTCCTGGGTTCGAACCCTGGCGGTTGGTGTGTACTGATGAGGAGTGACGAACTAGGCTGACGAAACAGCTGGCTGTCCAGTACTCCCAGATTTTTCAATGGTTCTCTAACCGACGTCAGCTCATGATGAAATCCTGTAAGCAATCATTCAAATCCCTACAAACCAATACTTGAAAATTTAGAAATAGACAAACAATGAAGGTAATCTGGAAATTGAAATGTTATAAAAGGGGTTCCAAAAGTGCATCGTGGAGAATAAGATCTCATGTAGTTTACTAATGTATCCTAAAATCTTACTGATGCCGAACCTAATAATAGGTATTAAAGCTCTGCATGAACTCAGGTCAGATGAATGTGTAAGTGTAGACAGTTTGAAAATTAAAAAGTCATTTAAACATAGCAACAGTTATTCATTTAATTAATGATGCCCATTAGAAATTTCAAAAATAAACTGATTAGTCAACAAAGAATATTTTCTTTTCGGTAACTTCTTCATATAACATTGAATCAGTGACATCAAAATTCCAAGAGTTATATGCGAACATTTATACGGATGAACTCTGCTTCGACGCAGAGACTTGTAATAGCCTTTAGAAAAATGATTTGATTCGATGTAACTTCCATCGAAATCCAACGTAGTCTTTGTTGCATGGATTTTAGTTTAATCAAATAAAGTATTTTAAGGAGCTTGTAGCGTTGGATGTTCTCAATGAGTTCCTGAAGCATAACACTAAACTATGTGATACAAAGACTGCGTTAGATTTCATTAGCAGTTGCATCGAATCATATCACTTTTCTAAAGGCTATTACAAGCCTCTGCGTCGAAGCAGAGTTCATCCGAATAAGTATTTGCGTATGTCTCTTTGAATTTTGATTTCATCCATTTAATGTCATAAGAAGAAGTTACCAGAAAGGAAATATTCTCTGTTCCCTAATCAGTCTTTTGAAACAACTGATCAACCGAGAAATGGTAGATCGTTTTATGCTACCTTCAACTCGTTGATTCTGATGAGAGAAGAACTTCTGGTGTGATCAAGTGTACTAAAAAAGAGAACGTATTTAGTATGCTACTTCGTAGAACTCTGAAGATTGTCAGTAGAGTAAGTGGTATCCCATCGGGCCATATTGTTGACATCGTCATTGACAAGCGCTTAATTTCATGCAACATGCACTTTACCCTCAGTTTTCACCTTACATCTCCTCAGGTAGAACAAGAAGTCATTTCAAAATACTTTATGCACGCACGTCTAAGTATAAAAATTCCACGATACTATATTTGGCACGTATTTTGTGTGGTGAAAATAGTGTCAGGCACGAACTAACTAACCTTCTTTCCACTAGTAAATAAACAATTTTCTTCAGCATTATTCCATCAACTTTTACTGTTATTATTCCTATTGTGCTTATAGTCTTCTTGGTTTTGCTTTTTTCATAATTGCAAACACCATTTAAACTCCATTGTGGATAAAATTTTATTTTGATAAAGTCTCACATTGTTATACAGTAATATTCACTGATGACTTTTCGACCATAAATCATTGTTCATACTCATGCCAAGGCTCTGTAATAATTGCTACTTTTTGTTTTCCCCTTCACAATGCTTTTTCAAGAGAACATTAGATTCCATATTCTATAATATGCTAAGATTTCCATACTATATCGACAATACTGTTTGAAACAAACCTACTGTTATGATTATCATTATTACTACTATAGTTATTATTCTCATTTTATACTTTGCACATTTTTGAAATTATTCCTATTGTAAATGTGGAAAAGTTCCTACAGCTAATATTTTAAAACTTTTATTTATATTTTGAGGAAATTAGATGCAATATTGTGAGAAACGCTGAGAATTCCATGCTGTATTATAAGTACTGTATTTAGAATAAAGCAGGTTATTACCACTTTTATTATCATTGTCATTTTAACTTTTACATTTAGGGGTAATGGATCACAAATTTACTGTGACTAGTGAATAAGTTAATTAGCATTTGATCCCTTCACAAAACAGATCGAAATTCAGCTATTTAATAAAAGAATGTGGAAGAGATGGGTTACGGTCAGTGATCCGTTACATTAATAATAATAATAATAATTTGCTTTATTCCAGAAACAGTACTAGTGGTGCAGTGTGGAATTTCCAGCACGCATCTACAATATTTGCATTTAATTTTATCAAACATTTAAAAGGAGTATTTCAAAAAAATAAATATAAAGACACCAACAGCAAAAAAACAGGAAAAACACAAAATAATTTTTTTTAAATACTAAAAAATACCAAGAAGTAGAAAGGAAAAGAAACATCATATAATAATAACTCAGTATTGGGTAGTGGAAGCTATGATATGATTATGCATGGTGACAGTAAAGCTATAGTCGTACAAGAAGTTATGTAGTGATATTTAAGAATGTTTATCGCCAAGATGATCAGTTAATTTGACTGAACAACACTAAACGATAATAAAATAACATTTCAGGTTTTTTTATTGACAGCTCTAATGCGGTGTTTGTGGTGGTAGTGTGAGTAATCCTGCATAATACGAAATTTTAACATGGTGATATTGGCGTTTACAACCAATGATTGTCAGTTAATATTGCCACAAAACTAATAATTACATGATGGTTAATGACAGGACAATTTTGTAATACTCATAGTGCTAATATAGTCGGAACCAGTAGATACACAAAAGAAGGAATACAGTAAAGTACAAAAAAGTAAGCCAATGTTAATAATTTAGGTAGCTAAGTATGTTTAAGAAGGAGTTCACTATAGAATACAGAATAAGAGAGAAATAAAAGAGCCTAAAATTATGTTGTTAACAACAAAGCAAGTCATAGGTTTCACGCTTAACATTGTCTCTGTCACTTAGAACACGGGCCAAGTATGGTATCGTTGAGTTCCTGTACTTGGTTGTACGAGCATAGATTATTTTATACTGATTTCTGGTTTTACTTGATGAGATACAAGGAGAGAGTTGGGAATAGAGGGGGTGTTGGGGGTCTGAGAGTATGGTTTTAGACCATTTTTCGCATGTATTCAGATGCCTTTCTACTAATGTAGTGACGAGCTGACTGAGTTTTACACCACTAGTCCTACTAACTACCTTCAACATCCTTCTCAGGATGGTATAGTCCTTTTTCAGTAGACCAGGAAAGACTAATGGGGAGCAGTAAAGTAGAATAGGTAAGATACAAGAGTTGACAAATTGTGAAAGTAGAGGTTGGGTGATTCCAGATTGTCTAAGTTTCTTAATGTAGTAGGTTAGACAGAACACTTTCTTAGAAATCGTTAGGATATGAGATGTCCAAGTAAGGTCGGAAGATAGAACTAGACCGAGGTATTTTGCATTAGACTTAGTTTCAATTTTAGTCCCCTCAATGCAACAGGCTTCATGAGAACTTACTAGTGTTTGTAGATCTCGTTTATGCCTAAGGGAGAAGTCAATAGTCTGGCATTTTGAGGGATTCAGCATGAGACCATTTAGTTTAGACCACTGACTGATGTCCGACAGGAAGCTATTTAATTTGAAACAGTCTGACTGAGACTTAATGGGAAACGATACAGACAGGTCATCTGCATATTTGACGAAGTTGATTTCGTCTGAAAGAGGTAAATCATGTAAGAAGAATGAAAAGAGAAACGGAGAGAGGACAGCACCCTGAGGAACTCCAGCTTCAGTAAGCAAAGGGGAGGAAGATACACCATCATATACCATGTACTGCATCCTATTAGAGAAGTAAGACTGTTACATTAGAGATTACTGATTTCAATGTTAAGACAATAACTTCTGATTCCTTTAGTGACTGAATGGTCCCCCTTATTGTATAAGTGGTGATATTTCTCAACAGAAAACAATACTGGAAGTGTTCTTCTTTTCTGATAATAACTACTACTAATAGCAATATATGTAAGTTGTGCTAAAACAGTGGAAAAAACATACCTTCCTTAGGAAGCATTAGATGAGGTGAATTTGATTTACTAAATATCTATAAAAATATACTATAAATATCTATAGTTTTGCACTACTGCAAGCCATTTTCGTTGGTTGTGGGTTTGTTAAACAAATGCGTCATAATTGAGTGGGCTTTATTGGTTGACTTGCGTCTTTCGTGATTCGGGATTATAAACATTGTTCCCTTACGTTCTTAGGGGGAGATTGGGCTTCAATAACATATCTGCATTTCAACCTGTTCTCTGAAGTCCTCTGTAACTGGCTGCACAATTGTACATAAGCTATCATCTACTCCTCACACGATCTTTTCCATATCACTATCAGATACCGAACTCATGGCTCGCTTCTCTTTCAGGTTTCATTCTAGAGCCTGACACACGATTTCACTCAGTAGTCTTCTTAGTGTATGTCCTATCCATCTACATTTTCTCCAGCATATTTGTTGGGTAATAGGTTATGGTTCAGGATTAATGATTTCCAAAATGCTTACAGGCTTATAGTTCTTATCTTCTGAATTGTATGTAGCTCCTCGATTAGTTTACAGGATCAAGTCCGAAATATCTTTCTCTCATTGAGTTCTTTAGTGCGAAACAAAGTGAGTTCGTTTATGAAAGGCAACTGAATTCGCAATTTATCAGTTATACCAGCTATGAATAATATACACAAAAAAAAATGTAGTAATTAATTCATAAATGTAACAATTTACAATGTGTATACAATGAATACAGCACACTTCAACCTATTTCCCATCTTTCGCGACAGAAAAGTGGGGTGTGAAGGTGAATGAAATTTATGACTGTCTATGCATACATATATACTTATAAAAAAAAGCTTATATACCACTTTATGGTTTAGTGAAATAACGATACTTCACTTTCTGTGATAATTTCACAAGTAACTATAACCCCAACCACCACCACAACCATCACCACAACCACAACCAACAACAACACGACTTAATACACTCCACCCTGCTTCATTTTCATATACATTCGTTGCAAAATTGGTTTTTTCTCTCTCATGGGGGGAAGATACCCTAAATGAAGATCATTAATATAATTGAATCAAATGACAAATTGTCAACTATCTATCTATCTATCTATCTATCTATGCATCCATCCATCTATCTTATTTTCTTATTAAGTTTTCTACGACAGGTGTCAGCTTTTCCCAATATATAATAATTCCCATAGATATGAAGAACAGATATAGCATACTAAATTAGAGAGAGAGATGTAGGTAGTGTAGTGTTTACAAATGTGCAAGTGAAACGAGCTAATAGCAGAAAAAGAAGCTCTTTTTTTGTTGTCTTCTCTGTCTTTTAATTTCGAAACCTACCCATCAACCATTTGAGTAAATAACTAAATTTTTCACTCAAATATCTTTTTTTGTGTTTTAAAAACTTCAGTAAAACAAGAAAAGGAAAATTAATTTCACTATATATCCGTATAATTTAGAAATGTGAATAGTGAAGATAACTAGTGTTTCGTTTATTTCGAGTACTAATTGTGTAAGTCATCAGAAGTTATATAATATTTTTAATTTTACATATATTTAAAAATTCTTTAGGTTTATGAAGACTAAGCTGATTTCGACGAAGACCTCGTTGAAGGGTAGGCATTATATTTGGCGGTGCTGTTAAAAATACGGAGCTTAGGATATATGTTTCATCCTAGCTGAGAATTATTCAGTAGTGAGCACTCATGACCTTAATGAGCACATCACTTTGGTGGTAAACATTTCGGTATTGGGATAGATGCTTTAAATTATTAGTATTACAGATAATGATCTAATTTTCTTATTTTGATCTGAGATTCCGATGGTTAATTGAACACTATGTGATGTAAATGTTAGTAAATAGACAGAATTTCACAGTGATCACTCCTTTGTAAGATTGTCAGATTGGTTTGGGGTGTGATGTAATTGGTCACTTATTCCTTTCCAATTCTACGGCTAATTTCATCACTCTCTACTTACCATTCAAAAGTTTTTACCAAGTTAATAGATAAAACTGATAGTAATAATGACGGACACTGTCATCGAGTCTTAATAGAAACGCCAATAAACTTGATTAATAAAAATCCAGTTAGCGAATTACCCAGAAGGGGCATTCCACAATTCTAATTTATCACTATTAACAAAGAACACATAGAGCCATTCCTGATTAGTAGACAGACAGTGTATCGACATAATAGAAGTGCAAATTTTTTAAGTAGTTTCTCACTGATTAGAGATAGTACACAGGTCCAGTATTAAATCGAATTTGCAATCTGGGAATTCACTGATCATTTACAATTTGCATAGTTTGAGGTGAATATCCACCGCAGTTTCACTTGGTAGCCAACATTAATTAGGTACAATACAATAATTGCAATCAAGAACCAGTAGGGCTCGCTAGCCAGACAGACCGAAGTGATCTAAGCCGTAGACGGCTGTTTCACACATTTTTGGGCAGAGTTCATCAACCATGTGGCGGGTTTAACTCAGATTAGAAAGCCAGATCACTTCGAAGGAAACTAGCGAAATTTTACCTTGAAATGTGTAAATTGTGAATCGCGAATTAGTATATTATTAGTCGCTTGGATTCCGAGTGGAACATAGGGCTTCAACAACAGATCCTAATTTCATCCTGTTGTCTGCAGTCATTTGTAGCTGCCTCCACGATCTTCCATAAGCTCTTATCTCTTCCTCATACAATCCCTTTGATATCATCCTCGGACAAATGTTCAACTCATGGATTCTCATTTACTTTCCACTTGAGGGCCTGGTGAATTATGTCACTTGACAGTCTCCTCAGCGCACGTCCAATCCATCTCCATTTCCTTCGGAATATTTGTTGAACTAGTAATACCTTCTTCGTTGGTTCGTTTCCAGAGTTCTTTGTCACATATCTTTCCTAGTCATCTAATCTTCAGAATGGAGCCATTAAAGACAGTTGTTGATAAAAGTCTGCATTTACCTGCTGTAGACGCTTTTCATGATGAGTACAACAAGTCTCTAAACTATGCACAAGCACTGAATGACTTGACGTCAGTGTTTGAAAATCCAAATCTTGTTCTTTATGCTTAGTGCAGTAGATTTCTAGATCGATTTCAAATTAATGAACGTCTGTCTTGTCTTTCCGATCTTGGCTGATCTCAGCATCCTCATCAGTGCCACCTGCTTGCAGTTGTAAGAATACCGCCTAGATAAGTAATAGTAGTGACTTCCTTCGAATTTTCCCTGTCGATAGTGATTGGTGCTTGTTGCTATTGTTGGCTAAGTATCTTTATCACTTCTGTTTTCTCTATGTTCACTTGGTATTTTGTCTTCATTGCCTACTTCTCCAAACAAATTGTTGGTTTTCGCCTGTGGATCTTCGTGTTTCTGTAACAATAAACATAAATCGTCCAAGAAAGTTCAGATTTTCTAGAGTTCTCTTATCGGGTCAATGTAGTCTTTTATTGGATAAGATTTTATTTTGGTAAATCACACAGTGTTATACTGTAATATTTACTGATGATCACGCTTCCAGCACAAATTATTGCCGCTCATAAACATATCAAGGCACTCACTCACATAACTGTCTTGCCTGATTTATAAACATGAGTAAAAATTGACTAGACATTTGAATAAAATCAATATAAGATAAAGTACATTCGGAACGAATATTACTGTCATCAATAAAACCCAATAGGATGGGAAACAATATAAGGCATCTACAGTCGAGCAAAATCCCGAATATGAACGATGATAGTAGGTGGGCTGTTTTGTTTTAACCTTGTCTTCAAGTCAAAGGCATCAACTATTTTACCAGATGGTCCTAAGCCCAGAAAAAGATGGAAGAGTGGGCGTGGAGCTAACCACCCTACACTGGAAAATCAGCTGAATCACTACAGAAACTTCAACGCACAGAAGAAAAAAAAGCAACACCAAAATAGACTTATTATTCGCCAATAAATTTGTAGATTGCCAATTTAATTCAATGTATTGACAGTTCCCCAAAGCAGCTAGCTAAAATTCCTGGCAGTTTACACTGTTGCAGCTGTCTGAACTGTGGCAAACATCGTACAAACTGATAATCGCTGTCCATATCGAGAGAAACGGCGGGTCGATGTTCACATCAATTAGATCTCTCTGACTGGCAAGCACTGCTGGTTGATGTGAGTGGCATCTGAGTACTCATATGAATCAATCAGGAGTATATCGTATCAGGATTCGTAATACTCGGATATTATAATCCATCAGCCTGAAATAAGTCTACCAAAATCAATGATGATTGATTAGAGGACAGAGATAAGAAATTAATTCTCTCTCTATATACAAATATATTGTATAGGGAGAATAAAACAGAAGAACTTAAATCGATTCATTTACAGTTACTTTTTTCGTTGACTAATTTACTGCTTCCACTTCTGAAATGTCTGTTAAGTAGTCTAGGAGAAAAAAAGAAACTACAGACAGAGGAGTGGACGGACTATCATAATTTCTAACAATGTGATGATGATTTATTTAAGCTGGTCTGGAGGTTACCTAAATATCACATGCTTAACAATCGTTACTGACATTCTCTCAACTGAGTTAGTATTATAGTAAATTAGGATAAATGACGTATTAAAGTAATTATTAGTAATCGATAATTTATCCGTATATATTTTATTATCATGAGATTCAGATAGGGATAGAGAGAAAAAAAGAGTAGTCACAGTAATTCTACAGTAGAATGTGAAAATAAGTTTTTATGAAATTTCTGAAAACTCTAGAGACTGAAATCAACTACCCAATCGATAATAAATGGAATAGCTGAGAAATAATAAAAGGAGAAAGAGACAAAAAACAGGAAGAAACTACAGACAGGATAATCAGTAAGTTCAGTAATTGATATTTATAACGGAAATATTGATTTTTTTTTTCATTATTAGTTGTATTAGTGACTTAACAATATATGACTTAGACTGGACACTAGTAACTAGTGGTAATGTGTCTAGTCCTTTCTTTGATGCAGACTGAATTCTAATAGTCAAGTTTGCAATATGGTCACCACTCCAGGTAGCTCGCCATCACGGTGCACATTGATTTCACGATATTAGATGGTTGGAGGCAATCGGCCACTATAAGCCCTACCTGACTTCGGTTTCGTGCTAGTTGGCACTCACCACTCAGCGAGGCGTATCTGAAACCTCGAAGGAACTCATGTCCCTTCTGAGATTCGAACCCGCGTCACCAACCAGTGCTACAGTCAGAGACGTTACCACTGAGCCTCCAACCACCTAATATCGTCAAATATATGACTTAATTGACTTGGTTTTGGACATAACTATTGAAAGGGTAGAAATTGAACAATGTAGTAGAATTTAATTCTGTATTGGATAAGTTAATTTCATATGACGCATACAGATCAAAAACCGCATGGTATTTGGGGCACATTTCATTGCTCATAATCATATAATTGTACTCAAATGACTTCCTAACTTCTTTTAAATAGCTGTAACCCCCCCCCACCGTTTTTATTGCAATTTTCTATGTATCCGGGACAGGCATTAAATCATTTCTATTCCCCACTATATTGCTTCCTAATACTTTAATCCTATCCCACTCTATTGTGTGGTTACATAAAAGTTCATTCGTAGTACTACCTCAGTATTTTTCTAAGTTAATTAGCAGTGTTAAACATTCTAGACCTGGCTAATTTCCAATGTTTTGATAACCTAACTTAGCCTGTGACCTATATGTAACTAATCTTATAGTCATTAAATGGAATTTAGTAAATTATATTACTTTGCTTAGCTGAGTTTCTTTTGAATACTTAAGCCGACAAAGTTTATCTCTGAGTGAGTTGGTTGGTTTTATTGTCACTCCAATTCCAGCCTTATTAGGAGTCCTGTGTATGGCTTGTGATGAGCATCCCTCCCCAATAAATTCAGGCTTGAAGAGTGCATCAATATTCGAATAGTCTAATTACCACGTTGATACTTTTAATAATTTCAAATAACTATAGGTGCAGAAGATTACGGAGTTGACAGTAATAAAATATTTTCACAAACGGATTTATACATATAGGAAAGGTAAGTTTGATCGGACTATCATTTCTTTAATATCTTTGGAAATTCGTCAATACAACCCCGAACTCTGTTTACAGAAAAAGTTTGTCCAGTCTCTTATTCTACCTTGGTTTTAACCTCTTCACTAGTCGTTCCCTGCAAAAAAATTTCAGTTTTTTTAAATTTTCCATTTTACTTTTAGTTTGCTTTTACTTCAATAATTAATTCACTATTATTACTCTCATATGTTCCTTTTGTACATTTTCACACTTGTTAAATTGACACTCAACTACCTTTATTCTCACTCAATGGTAATTTTAACCTTATCAAATTTCTAACCATTTCTTCCTTTGTGCCATTGAGTAGCACGTAATTTACAACTTTTATTTTTTTACTTCTAAAGCCACTTCTGAGTTATTATATCAATTATGTCACTCCCTTTTACTCAATAATAGAATACTATACATTTTTTTGGTAAATATAAACACGACCGTACAGCCTCTGAAGATGATTTCGTCGATAAAGAAACTTTTCTTCGCTGAATTTGTCTTTTATTTTTGATTTTGCCCAAATTAAATTTTTTCTTTTTTGATTATAGCTTGACTCCACACCGTATTTTTGGTACAGGTATGTAATTTTCAGCATTTGATATCGGTAGCCCAATTTTGCAGGCCGACCATAGATATCAGGTGTGCGTCGGTAGGGGATCGAACCCCGGCGAGAGTCCTAACCGTTGTGCCACCGACGCACAATGAATTGATTGATTACAAGGATGTTTTAGTCACTACTAATGACTAATCTCTATCTTCATTGACTATTAGTTTAACTGTCTGGTTATTTGTTTTTGAGGTTTATTTCGTATAATTTAGCATTTTCAAATGTGTATTTTATCGCGTCTCAGTCATCTGATTGTTAATTTTTCCTCAGTCTATTTACACGACTGGAAAATACAATTGAATGTCCAGCCACTCTGTAGGCAGAGTTCCTGATTTCCAGGTAAAAATCTCCAATTTTTGGAGAAAAAAACAACAGTATCCGCAGGAAACAGCGAGGAATTATCAGCTATAACCGGCAGTTAGACTATCTAAGACAGCTTTACTTTAGGAATTCTTGTTTGATATTAGTTATTGATTATTAAAATCGTCTGGTTCTAACTAGTGGCTTGGAAATTACCATATTCTGTTTATGCCTACTGCATTACGGGAATCATTCACTTACTTTCGTTGAATCTTGTGTTTCTGAATAACTGATAAATAGCATGGTACATAAAATAAATGCCTCTTTTTTTTAAAATTATTCTGTCCCAACCGAAGTGTCACTGAAGTTATTCCTGAGTATCCTAGATACTATGATTCCTTTTGATCAGGAATTTCAATTATGACTTCTGAATTTTCAAAAGAATGGTTACTGAACAAAGAATACTCTTTTCGATAACTTCATCATCAGGCTCTACAGTTATATATACATTATAGTGAATGAATGAATTAGTGTTATGAACAACATTAATGTTGTTTAAATAACACTGAATCAATAATATCAATAGATTACAGTTCAATAGCATCAACATAACAATAAACTGAATGTCAGAAATATTAGGAAAGATAATAATACAAATTTATGAATTTCTAGTCTCTACTGAAGGCCGGCCAGGGCAGTAGTAGTGGCTGGACTTGCTCCTTTTGCACACAAAGCACTGGTTGCTTCACGCGAATTGCGATAGCCTCTGCTGTTTGAAGCATGCGGTACTTCGATGTTTTTGGCAATTTATTTGGCACCCGGTAGATGATGATGGGGAAGGATTCTTCAATGGTGGCTGGTTTTGTGGCTGGTTTGGACCAGATGGTCCAATATCGAACTGTTTATGGCTTCTACTACACTTTTACTTAGCCATACTGGGAGATGTTCTCGAGCACGAAAAATCAAGTTCCTAGAGCAACGGCCGATATAACTCGCTCATGCACATTTAATTTAACTTATTCCCATCACTTGCTTTCAAAATTACAAGCTATTTACCAGGTAAGCACATCCTGAGGAGAATTCACTTTTGTTCAGTTATTCTTTATGTGAATAAATGTCAACAGAAAAAGTCAGATAAAAAAGAAGGAAACGTTTTCTTCTGTGCACAGGTTCTTCCCACTGTGAAGCACTTTACGAACATGACTAAATAATCAGCATATCAGCAATTTAGTGACTGTTATTAATATAGATAGAATATTTATTTCAAGGTATATTATTCTATTATACATAATCATACACGTGTTCTAATAAAAAGCGATATTCTTTATTCCCTTTTATGTGTCTGTTCATTCAACCATGTTATTATACTATTACCGGTGTGTATACCTCAACAGGGAGTATAGTCAAGTATTCTCAATGATTACATTGATATGTTTAATATTCATCAGGAAGCAAAAATGATGATAAGGTATGTAATACAGTTGCTATGGTGACAATAAGTTTATTTTTCTCTTTATCTAAGAATCTGTGGCAAAACGAATGTTCATAATAAAGTCATATTTACTTAGTAATAAGTAAAATATTAGTCAGTGTAATAAAAGAAAGACGAAGAAGGTGCAAATCTTTATCTTAATTTAAAAGAATTTTCTTTTCATCTAAGTTGAACTTAAAGCCTCTTGACGATTATCCATTTTTAAAAAGTTTTAATTACACTCATAGAACTTGTCAGAGATGATATAAGTTATTTAAGTGATTTGTAACAGCAGAAGGCAAGACACGGAAGCCAAGGTATATTTTCAAGTGATCAAACAGCTATTTATATCTATACAGTTTATATTCTTTAACCAATCACTGAACGTGTGATTTTGGTTTATATCAAACGACATGAAACAGAATGTTCAAATATATACATAGTATTCTGTTGCTAATGCAGTATTGAACTGTGGGCATAGTATTCAGACGTTAACACCAACATCGACAAATACAGTGATTCTTACTGTGAGAATAACATTCCTTTGATTGGACACTAGTAACTAGTGTGATGTGTCTAGTCCTTTGTTTGATGCAGACTGAATTGTGTCAGTCAGGTTAGAATCTCAAAAGGGACATGAGTTCCTTCGAGGTTGCAGATACGCCTCGTTGACTGGTGAGTGTCAACTGGGACGAAACCTAGGTCAGGTAGGGCTTCCAGTAGCCAATTGCCTCCAAACATCTATTATCATCAGAATAATATTCCGTTGGAATCCATTGTCTGTATCATACCACCACAGATTGTTAAGATACTGGTGAATTATCTAAGAATCAATTGACAGTTGTTGGTTAAAAGATCCAAGATTGATCTGTTGTGGTTTATTCATATTAAAAAAATCTTACTTTCATCTGATTAAACACAAATTAAATATTAAAGTGATAAAAGTAATATTTAACTCTGCATAGTACGCTTGAGTTGTTAAATGTACATGGACTGTAACCAGTAGTGTACAACAGTCTCTAGCAGAAAGCACATCATCCAGTCAAAACAAAGCCATAATCATTTAAAACTCTGATCTTAATGTAGAGGTTAGTAGAAATGTTCACTGTTATGTACATAAAATAGGTTCACAGAGTTTGAAACGATGGTTGTTGGGTTTGGGGTTTCAGTAGGGATATCACTCACTGCGAACTGAAGGTACAATTAGTTGACCATTCCCATATATGACGAAACGCGCATTTTGGATTCCCCTGCTATTGACAATCCAGCCAGTAACATCATGTTAATCTTCAGATATTGCCGAAGCGTACGTACTAGGAGCTGACCCGTCGACAGCAGAGTCCGAACATTTCAGTCTGTTATCCTGAATCAACGGGAATTACAAAATTAACTTAAATAGAGGAAAATAATGAGTTGCTTAAAAGTGCTACTTTTAAAATTATGGAGAATACTTACAGCTGAGAGAATGTGACAACTCATCACTTTTGTTACTACACTAGTTCCATTAAAACACCCAATTTTCTTAACAGATTTTGTATTACGTAACTCCACCCAAAACTTACTAATGTTCACCTGTTTAGTTAAAATAACCATAACCAATTGTATTTTTGTTTGACAAACTTAATATATACATACATACGAAATAACTCATCTATATATTTGCGATTGTACAGCTAAGAAAATGAATTCGCCCAAAAAAGAAACTCTTCGCTGAACTATGTGTTTTGTTTTCATTAATGCCTGGATGGGGATTATCCATGAATCAGTATTCTGTCAGAAGTAGTCTTTGAGTTGGAGTTGTATGGACCAGAACTGTCAATTACTGTCCAGTGATTATCAGTAGTACAGAGATATTCGTGAAATGACTCATTTGAACTACTTCATGTGCATTTGCATCACATCTTTTTTGTCAAATGTATCTTTAAAATATGCGTTCACTATGGACATATAATATCTTACTTAAGTAGTATGTTGAGTTTTGGAGGTAAGCATTTTTAAATCCGAATAAGACATAAACAAGGGTTTGTGCAGAATACGATGACATTGTCGTTTATTTCATCGACTTCTCATCAGTTGTGTAGAATCTAAAATATTAATTAAGTATATGTACAGAGAACATTTTTAACGTGCTTACAAAAGTGGTATGATGTCATTTAACGAGAGACTCCAGAATTCGTAAACAGTATTCAGAAATTAAACTTATGTAACTTGTGTACAGAAGATTCAAGTTTAAACAAAACAAACGCAAAACATAATAAAGGCTTGGATACAATAGAAAAGGAGTTGCGCAATGGAGACGAGGAGTAAATGATGAGTAACTAATAAGTTGCATAACAATATGGTGAGTTCAACTCAAATCACAGAAACAATAAACTACCAAAGTTACACTACAGCCAAAAAGAGAAGTTAAAGATTATATAATTAAATAGATCGAGTTGCCAGAGAAGGAAAAGACTGAGAACTACTTATTCCTGAGCACATAAATCGATTTTCAGGCTTTTGGTAGCAATCGCTTCGGGTAATCATGAGGAGAAGTGAACTGTACATTGACAATTTTAGGGGATTTCATGGTGTTCACCTCATGACGAGATATCTGACTACACCACTACTGAAAGCGTTTGCTCCTTTACGATGTGGACATTAGAAAAAATTGGAGGTGTGCCTCTCTTTCTGTTCTCTCAATGTAACTGCTGCCACATATACATATAAGTTCGTGAATACATAACTCACTCCTATCTAGAAGTATTATCAACTTATAAATATTTAGACTAATGAAATAACTTATTAGTACCGGAGAGTTTACTTCTTGACTTAAAGCATTTCCAACTTAGTGAATTTGTTTTTCAAAACTATCATGAAATTTACTTTCACGTTTGTTTCTTTGTTCTCAGCTAGACTTTCATTTAATGTTAACTCCACATTATAGTACACACTCGTCAGATATAGACAAAGTTCTCTGATTGGACACTAGTAACTAGTTTGATATGTCTAGTCCTTTCTTTGGTGCAGGCTGAAATCTATCAATCAGGGTTGCAATGTGGCCACCATTCTAGGTAGCTCGCCATCATGGTGCTCATTGATTTGACGACATAAGATGGTTGGAGGTATTCGGTCACTGGAAGCCCTACTTGATCTAGGTTTCACGCTAGTTGGCACACCAGTCAGCAAGGCGTATCTGAAACCTCGAAGGAACTCATACCCTTTCCGAGGTCCGAACAGGTGTCAGCCAGTGCTGCAGTCAAAGACGTTACCACTGAGTTATTTGGGTTCGCGACTGACCTCCTGTTGGACTGTACCGGATACTTTGATTGGACACACAGATACGCCTTGCTGACTGGTGAGTGTCAACTAGCTCGAAACCTAGGTCAGGTAGGGCTTCCAGTGGCCGATTGCCTCCAACTATCTTACACATACAAAGTTCTTTTGTTATTGAAAAGATTTCTTTCAAATATTGTCTAGTTAACAAAGACTGGCAGATGGATAAATAGATAGATAGGTAAATGAAATGTTTACGTGAAATATGTTTATATTGAACCAAACTTAGAGAGGAAGAATGACGCAATTCTGTATTGAAAAACTTTCTCTTTTATCTCCTACCCCTCACTGGCATCCCCATCCCCATCACCACCATCCCCCGACACACACACACATACCCCAACATACATGAATACAAAAGCATAAAAAATAAAGGAGAAGAAATAAGTCTACACTTCTCTACATGTTGTCTTTGACTATTTGTTATTTCGTGCATTTCTTTTATCTTTAATCACTTTCCTTCTTTTTAAAAACACAAAGATTTAAAAGAAAGTTGGTCATGCAGTATAATGATGATGATTATTGGTGATGACTTAATATTTTACACTACTGTCTTTTGGTAAAATAATAATAAGACTTTGAAATTATGCAATCAGTGGAACTAATAAGCGAGGAAACTGTGGATAAAAATGACTAGAAATCCGGTGTGTGTGTGTGTGTACGTGTGTTTCTGTGTTTGTGTGGGATTCCAGACGAAGTTGTGTTGGGAAAGAAGATGGAGAAAAACACATCACATATTGTTTTAATTAATCATTTATTTAAAATCTCCCATGGGGATTAGGATAAACACTACTTATTTCAATAATTATAAATAATAAGTCTGAACAGTTTTCATAAGTTTTATGGTTATAAATGAATAATGTTGATAATGTTATGCCTTTGAAGGCATTCTCCATCTACTCCGAATATTTGAGCAAAAAATTATTGATGTATCTTTTCCCGATATTTTTTTTGAACTGGTGTTTAACTAAATTTGGGAAAGAGAAACGATGAAACATTTAACGCAGTCAGTTAATCTACAGTTGAGCACCGAAATCGCCTCGTATTCAGCTTTCTAGGCACTGTCAACTCACCGGGTGTCTGTGACAAGTCTAAGTATACTTGGATAAGAATGAAAGGTGATTGTGCAACCTGTGAGTAAGTGAGTGTGTATAACTGTTCAAGGTGATCATTAAAGACAAGCATTACATAACAGTAATTTAGAGATTACACTTAACATTGATAAAAGTAAAATGGTAATGCAATATAAAGTTTATCCGAGTTACTTCTTTCATGCAAAATCAATTTAAATTGTCATATCGGTGCTTTCATATGGTTCAGAGATTTAGTATGTGCCTCACTGATAGCCTTTCCAACAGACTACTGCAGACTTCCATCAAAATCTATATTCTTTCCATACTAAATACACATTTAAAAGGTAGAAATGGTTAGAAGAAATTAATTTTACAAGGATAACACGTAATTAAAGATGAAGTGGTCAAAATAAATAAAAATAAAATAATTTGGGCAATTATAATTTTTATAGGTTTAGGGGAGGGGGTGACGTAGTCCTGTTTATGCATTCTTGTAACGATGGCCACGGTAAAGAAAGTGGTTGTACAAATTTCTTCTGAACACATAGGCTTGGCTTCTTCAGGTGGATTCCGATTGGTTCAGCTGTCTGTAGAAGACGAACTCGTAGAGAAAAATTAAGATGAGTCGGAATGCGATAAATAATTTTAAATGCAGTATTCACATCAGTCTTATGCTCAATGTCAACAAGGTGTGCTAAAATAGAACTACGAATAGATCTTGTTTGTCCCTTGCTTAACCATGTTGGATGATCTTCGGAAATACGACGATGAACCTGCCTAATTGTACGCCCAATGTTAACAAACATATCACCACTTGTTTGGTAAACTGTAATAAAAATGCTTATATTTATTAGAGTAGAGCCAGAGATGAGGATCTAATTGAAAAGTAAATATTTCTTCGCTCAATCTTTCTGTTTTCTAAATGTCTAAGTGGGGATTTTTTTGATAATGAAAAAGCAACTCTGATAACAAACCACCCAACTATCTATTGCTCAGCATAAATGACAAAGAAAACGGAGATGATTTGGATATACGCTGAGTACACGTGTCCGAGGACGATATGAAGTAGACTGTGTGAGGAGGAAGTGAAAGATGGTGGGCAGCTGTAGAGCCAGTTAAAAACGAAATCAAGGATCACAAAGACATGAAGATGTGTTGTGCAAGCTCTAGCTTCTGCTTGGAACCCAAGCGTTGAATATTAATACCCATTTACATTGTTTTGCCTTTTAAATAAACTTCTTTAGAAATTTACTGTTGTACTTAATTTTCTTTGTTAAACATAGAAAGTTGAGACGGTAAATGCTTCCTAATTAGGTATGATGGAGAAGATTTATAGCTCAGCTGGATGATTTTGGTGTAGTTGTGTTCTCTAAGTTGGATGGTTTGTTTGCGAAGTCTTCATTACCCTACTCCGCAACATCTTCAGTGCATACTTCACTTTAAAGTGAGCTCACTTCGCAAATAAACCATCCAGCTCAGAGAATACAACTACATCGAAAATGGCTAGTTAGTCTGCTGCTCAGTTTACCTTAACCATCCTATGTCTGTAAGGAAAATAGCAGCAACATAGAATTAGACTTAAAAATGGTTTATGAATAAAGGCAATCCGATTAAACTGTCCATAAATTAGAAATACAGAGAAAAAAACATGTATGCTGAGAGCAAAGAAACTGACCTTTGACATTTCATCTATTGAATACATCTCTTGTAAAAGGGATACTTAAGTTTATAGAAAATGATTATGTTATGTAGATATTCTGAGAGGATGGATGTATTGTAAATAATTTTAGTGACTCATGAAATAACTATTTAATTTTTCCTCTGTCGAAAATTCGTTATTTATTATTCAGGAATTTATTTGTTCAGAATTATTTAATAGACAAATAAATAAACATGGACATTTTTTAAAATTTTACTTGTTTATTGAATTAAGAGGACGGGGGTGGGGAGAATTAATGGAGTAATCCACTCTCCTCAAAACCACCACTGAACACGTTAATAAACACACTAGATTTCTGGAGTGGAATCACTATACATATTCATGTGTATGAAGAATAGAGATGAATGCCTCTTAAAAAAGGTCTTTTAAAAGAATATGCCTTATAGTTCATACAGATTTAGATGTTTATTACTATATCGTCAAATCATTGGGGTGATTGTCATCATTAATCTTATATATTATTATTCTCTTAGGTTCCGAATGGAGCTTGAAGCTTCAGCACCACATTGCCATTTCACTCTGGTTTTTACCAAAACTTTTAGCTGCCTCCACGACCACTCACAAACTTTCCTTTCGTCTTCACACGATCTTTATGGTTGCTAAAATAGTCGCAAGCTTCGCACTTCCGCTCTACACAACTTGTTGACCTCATTCATTGATCTTGTCAGCGTATTTCCAATCCATTTATACTTTCTTCCCATATTTGTTGGGCCAGTAATAGGTTGTTTGTTGGTTGGTTGGTTCCTTCATTGCCTCAGCTCCTAGTTGCTCATCTGACTCTCAGTATAGAGCGAAGAGGACAGATGTTGATGGAAGTTTGCGGTAGCCTATTGGTGATGTGTGTGCTAAGTCTGTGAGGCATACAGAAGCACTGAGTGACTGAGCATTAGTATTAAGTCTAATTCAGATGTTGTTCGCTGTGCTGATTGAGTGCTGTAGATTTTTACGCTGATTTCAAAACAGTGAAGATCTGACTTACTCTGCCGATCTGATCCTGGTTAGCTTCGACATCCACATCCATTTCGCCCATAGTTGATGCTATACTGTTTAGGTCAGGTAGGTGAAAGAGACAATTTCATTTATATTTCTCCCGTTGATAGTACTTAACCTTATGTAAGCTGGATAAATAAAACCAAAAAGTAAGCACTAGAATTATTTTGTGATCGATTTTCATCTTAGCGAGTCATAAACGTAATGCGGTTAAATATGATAAAATGTTTTTTTAAAGGAGGGTTAAATGAATTTATGATCTTTAGTAATCAAATCAGTAGTAACCATTAACCAGTCTTCTGAAAGTTGATGATTCCAAAAGACAAATAACTTGTTGAGAGCTGTATATACTACGGTTATCCAGAAATGTTTATTGATAAGAATATGAATCTAAAATCAAAGCAGCCCAAGGTACTAACAGTTCCTAAAAAGGCCTTATTCTTAAAAATGTAGTTCCTCGAGGACAACATCAGCGAGATACTAACACACCGCCTTAGAAATGAGGTAAAAAGAGCATTTCCTGCTGCTGAATTGCGCCGTGTCTTCAAAACCACTCCTCTTTTGCGTTCGGGAGTAAAAGACAAACTGCCTAATTTCGCCTCTTCCATGTGTATCTACCAATTTAACTGCTCTTGTAGAGCCAGTTACATAGGCCGTACAATTAGGCGTGTTTCTCGTCGGATTTCCGAACATCACCCTGTGTGGTTAAGTAAAGGACAAACAAAATCTATTCGTAGCGCTATTCTATCTCATCTTGTGGATACAGAACACAAGATTGATGTTAACCAGGCTTTCAGGGTCATTTACCGCATACCAACAAATCTCAATTTCGCCTTAAGAGTTCGACTACTAAATATTGCTGAGGCTGTTGGGATCCACATTAAGAAGCCTAATTTATGCGTCCGAAAGAAGCTAGTTCAGACATTATCCTTACACTGGCCATCTAGGTTTGACAGATCCTTAATTTTTGTGGAAATTTCCCTAATTTTAGTTGATATTCTATTTGCTATTTTATTATTATTATAATTTAAGTATCTTTAATGAACTGTAATTCCATTGATCTTATTTAACGAATCGATATTATTTAAAAAGACCAATATTGTTATTGACTACTAATCTAGAATTTTCTATGTATATAAACATGCATATATATAATTGTAGAGCCAGAAGAGGAAATTATGGAAAAGGATTTTCTTTGCTCAATTATTTTGTGTTTTATAGATGTCTGAATGAACATTTTCGCTATACTTAAATATTCACCATCAGAGTCATTCAGTCTTGAAACAAAAAGTCTGTGGATAAATACTGAATCTGTACATTGATTAGCTACAGAGAAGTAATCGTTTCGGTGTGATGTAGTGCTTGGTGCTGAATGAATTCTACGAGTCAACTTTGAAATGAGGTTATCAAGCACACCTTGATTCAGTAGGGACTCGTGCCAATCTCATACCAATTCAAATGCCTAATTTTGTGAATGGTGATTAGCAGTGAAATCTAGGATGCGTGTTTCGTTCCATTCGGGACTCGTCATCTGCATGTATCTAAATTCTTAGTGAGCCATGGTGTTTCCATTGAGACTAGAACCCATTTTCAATCTTTTCAAACGCCAAAGCACTATTCTTCAGGCTACTTGGGACGAAATGCCTATCCTAGATTCCATTGCTGGCCGCACTATCAACCAAACAACATCATGTTAATCCTTAGACATCGTAAAAGAGTCCTTATTATAAGTCGATACGTCAAGAGAGATAGAATATTTCTGTCCAATATAATCAACCAAATATAATCAGTTAGACAAATATCGGATGTTTACTGTTAACATAGAGTGAATGCATAAATAAAAGGTAGATTACTGAAGATGACGAAATAGTTCAACAGATATCTGACTGATACCTATACAGTTTTAGTGTTAGCCTGATTCCCACTTACATTCAAAAAGTACTTAATCGAAAGTTTATCATAAGCAAAGATCATTAATCGATTTCACTCACTTAATATACGCAAATAGGAAGAAATTGAAGCGAATTATAATATATATATTTATCTGTTGTTCATGTATAAAAGAATTTTTCCCCATTACTCACTTATTCATCTTTTAAGCTACTAGTGAATGTTAGAATGAATGTTGATAAGCATATTGACACTTTTTTTTGTAATATACTCAGTGCAATTGTTTTTTTTTTCACTTCTGACCATGTTCTCCTTTTTTTCTTTGTTTTCAGTGACATAATATTTATACATACATAGGTGTAAATTGTTTCTCTTCACCAAAATATCACATCCATCACTGATATCTTTGACAATCAACATACTTTTAGATAATTGGAAAGAATATTGGCTTCAGAAGCATTTCAATCTTGTGGTTCTATCTGCATAACCTAGAGATACTAGCAGAAGGGAAAGAAAACAAAAACCGAAGGGGAGATTATTCTTCTCTGGTTATAATACTAAACAACCAAAGAGAAAACTAATAAATTATCACCACAATGGAAGATATTTCACATTAAATACCTATTAGGAATGAAACTGATAGGGTTATATGTTAATATAGCCATAAAATGAAAGAGAGAAATACGAATAATTGATATGACCCGCCTTGGATAATTACACTGATAAGCAGAGGATAATTATCGAGTGGTTAGATTCGTTTGTAATCAAAAGAAACGAAACGTATTCATATCAGTGATCATTATTATTATTAGTAGTATTTGGTGATAATGAGTTGCAATTTTGATGGCTTTGCCTAACTAGTTAGCGGTTGATAATGCTGACTATTGAAGTGATTATTGGTGCCCATTTAATTTACTTAAATTAAAGGTAGCCTACAGAATTAAGGCTTTCTCAAAGATTTTGCGTTCATTATTGGACGTATTCAGTATTTCAAAACTGAAACTATCAAACAGTATCATTTCAGTGATACTGACTTTTTTCCCTTCCTACGAGTTCTGAGTGGAACGCAGGGTTTCAAGCTCGAGTTCTGAAATTTCAGTAGCAGTGGTTTTCATTTTTACAGGATAGTCAGGCCATTACTCTTCGTCACGGCTAAGCGAGGCTTAGGAGTGCGTTGGTTGGTAAACGAACCCTGACCATATACTTGACTAGTGACCATTCTACCATTGGACTACCGACACTCAGTGACACTGACTATATTTATACAATCCACAAGTTCTCATACCGAACAGAGGACAGGAATGAAATTGTGGATGCATGTTTCGTGCTATTCATAACTCTTTAGCTATACATATATATATTTCCTATTAGGTGGCCGTTACTACTATCAAATGATACAATTAATTATTCAGATTACAACTATAAAAGTTATTATAATTAAGGTAATTTGTATACCTTTTAACATAAATCGCTAAATGTTTAAGGCGATCGGCCACTGGAAGCCTTGGATTTAGGTTTCATGTTAGTTGGCACTCACCAGTCAGCAAGGCGTATCTGAAACCTTGGAGGAACTCATGTCCCTTCTGAGATTCGAACCCGCGTCAGCCAGTGCTGGAGGCAGAGACGTTACCACTGAGCTATTCAGGCTTGCGATTAACCTCCTGTAGGACTGTAGTGGATACTTTGATTGGACACTAGTAACTAGTGTAATATGTCTCGTCTTTTATTTGGGCAGACTGAAATCTATCAGCCAAGTTTGTATTGTGGCCACCATTCCAGGTAGCGCACCATCACGGTGCACTTTAAATTTTTGATTTTAGATGTTTGGTGGCAGTTGATAGGAACCCTTTTACCTAGGTCTCCTGCTAATTGACACTTGTCAGCAAGTCGTATTTACGACCTTGAGGGAATTACAGTACTCAGTGACGCGGGTTCGAAACTCAGGAGCAGCATGAGTTCTCTGAAGGTTGCAGATACTCCTTGCTGACTGGTGAGTGCCAACTAGCACGAAACCTATTTCATGTAGGACTTCCTGCCGATTACTTTCAACCATTTAATATCAACAATTCAATGTGCACTACGATGCTGAGCCACCTAGAATGGTGGCCACATTGTAAACTTGACTGAGATTACTCAGTCTGAACCAAACAAAGGACTAGACATATCACACTAGTTATTGACTAATGTCCAATCAATGTATCACTAGAAGTTTGCCTGTATACAGATTGGGAACTTGGATTCTTCCTAACATGCAAATATAATTGGTTAAACGGCTGAATCAGAGTGATATATTCTTTGTAAAGCAGATAATTTATATTTGATGTTTCTTTGTTCAGATAAGTGAGTTTTTGATAGCCTAAATTTATTGAGAGCGGGATTTTTTTCTATGGAGTTCATTGGCCACATTAAGTCAATCATACGAAATGGTTTTAATATTTATGAATAAGGATATCTAATATTATGACGATTGTGACACTCCTGATGATATATAAAAGCATCTTTGGATAATGTCACATTTAACTGTCATAACACTCGTGCACCTAATGTGTCTATAGCGACATATATAAGCTAAAAAACATTGTAGACTTGTAAACTATTTTTAAATTGCCCATAGCAGTTAGAGATTATTGAAAACCCTGGAGCACCAGACAGCTGTCTTTTCCCAGTTTAATACTCTTTAACATTACGCATACAGGTTACCACTGAGGATCGGATGCAGGACTTACGACTTAGAGATCTATTCAATAGTTGATGATCTTCTGTATTAGTAGCAGTATGCCATCGATGAGCATCCCCTTCAACTTGACATGTTTGACCTCAGTGGACACGACTTATCAATACGGCTTCAAGATATCCATCCAGTAGCCATCAGCTAGCTAGACATTGAGATTATGAATTTTTTGGGGGGAATTGAACTGATTTCAGTGTAAATTTCGTCAAGAAACAACATCAGTTTTCACTAATGTTTAACTGATGGTAGTCAGTGATAAAACCTCCATTAAAATTTAAGGAAATGACTGTAAATTAAGTTAAATTTTTGTCAGTCGATCTCTGTAATGCTTTTGCTTTTTTCGACAGATCAGATCACTTGCTATTAGATGGTTGGAGGCAGTCGGCCACTAGAAGCCCTACCTGATCTAGGTTTCATGCTAATTGACACCTACAAGTCAGCAAGGTGTATCCGCAACCTCGAAGGAACTCATGTCCCTTCTGAGATTCAAACACGCGTCAACCAGTACTTCAGTCAACGACGTTACCACTGAGCTATTCGGGCTTGCGACTGACCTCCTGTAGGACTGTATTGGATGTTTTTAATTGCACACTAGTCAGTAACTGGTGTAATGTGTGTGTAAGTCTAGTCCTATCTTTGGTGTAGATTAGATTAGATCAATTAAAATTGTATTACAGTGTTTTATAAATAGCAGTAGTAATATTTAATTCAATTTTAGATTTTCCCTTCGATTAATTGGACCGAAGTGCTCGATCTCAAGTTGACATATCGGCTTCTTGTCGTAGGTGGCTCTCGTGGCCCAAGTGGTCTAGTGGATAACGCTTTGGCATTTGAAACTATGGGCACTGGATTCGAGCCTCGGTGGGAACATCATCACTCACTGGGGAATGCAGGTACATCCAGTTAGCTGACGAGTCCCAAATAGGACGAAATGAGCGTTGTCCTGGATTCCACTGCTAGTCACCATCCTCTAAGTAGTAGTAATAGTTTAAAGCTGGCTCTGAACTCAAATTTCAATACTTTAATTACCGAAAAAAAGTACGAGTTATACAAGGAATTGCACATGATTATTGTCGAAAATGTTGAATAGGATTTCCTACTGATTGCCTTCAAGCATTTCCTATTACCAAGAAATGATGATATAATTACTCAACAGTTTTACTGATTATTTTTGTTGTAGTTATTTTTCTCCATCTTCCTTATTCTGATCTGTTATGAGTGAAGTTGATTTTACATTATATGAACGTTGTTCAATGTAAATTTTAATTTACCAGCAGATAAGAGATAGTGATCATATTATGTTGGTATTTTTGGTAAATGAAAAGGGGATAGAAATAATGGATTTTACTGTGTTACTATTATTATTATTATAATCCAGAATGTGAACTTTATTATATTAGTGTCCTTAATGCTTAAGGCATTTCAAAGCTCTATTTAATTTCTCTGTAATTTCTATTAAAATGTGGGTTATCACACTTTTTATCACAAATACCTCTCAGCAGGGGATCATCATTGTATTGGTGATAGCAGTAATAAGGGCAGGGGTAAAATGTTTTAGGTAAAAGTGAAAACTTAAGAAAAATGGATAGATAGATAGATAGATCACCTGTGTGTTGTATATACTGACCATTCGTTTTGTTGTTTATGATTTCACTTGCTGAACGTCCTAGTGATGCACTCGCATGTTTGTTTGTATTTTTTTTCGCGTATGTATGTTTTGCATAATAAATGTGGTTATAAACACCGAAAATTACGTCACGTGTCTGCTAAGTTTATCTACATTGAAGTGAATATATGCATACTAGATAATTATGCAGGCATTTACTTTATAAGGGGCTACTGAAAGGATGAGGAATACACAGGCATCGATAATATAGATAAGGCAAAAAATTTCCACTTAGGATGGTTTATTCATTATCAGGAAGGGTGTCGAGAAAAGGCATACATGATATCTTAACATAAGAGTATGATTAGATTTGTGTGTGTGCAAGTGTGTATTTATATTTTTATCATGTTTACTAATGTGAAAGTACAAAAAAAAAGGAGAGAGAAGATTTCTAATAGAAAATAAACACATAATCAATCAGATTGAGAAGTCGTACGTGGTTTCGGTAGCCGTTTACAATGAAATTCGGAAAGTGCATTTTGTTCTCACTTCATATGTTTCGATTATAACTTGAGGGTGTTTTCACCAAAAATGTAAATATAGCACTTTATTTTCTAAGGAACATAAAACTATTCAATAGTTTAATCGACAATCTTAGGACGTTTTAAACATTTGAAGACAGGTTTGAACATTAGTAAGAATAATATGACTTAATACAATGAAGTAACATCAAGCTGTCGATCAATACTTGAAAATTAATCTGATGCTCACTAGCTAGCGACTGGCCCTATTCAGGCAGTTAACCTGGGGTTCTAGTTGGAAGCTGTGATCAGTAGGGTACAGCAGGTTGAAGATGAGGCAGTAACTCATCGAAGAAGACAATGCAAAATGGTCGCGCTATGTCGTGCATTGGCAGAAGTTAGAATTCAAAGACCATTGGATCGGGTCCCAGTTCTCAATGGTCTACGAGCGTGCTCGCCTTGTAACCAGAAGGTCATGGGTTCGAACCCCGGTGGGTGCGTGCTGATGAAGAGTGGTAAACTGGGCCGACGAAATAGCTGTCTATCCAGTAATCCCAGGTTTTCCAGTGGTTCTATAACCGATGCCAGCTCATGATGAAATCCTCCATCTAATCAAACAAAGAAAGTTATCGCGTATTTTCACTACACAGCATCTATTCACTGTTACCTGTTTTATGTTTATAGGTATGTGCTGTCAGTCTCAGTGTATGACCTCTTCACACTCGATTACATTGCCACTATCTGATGAAGTCAGGAACGGTCTGCACTTCCGATCATAAGCAGAACTAACAGAAGTAAATCATAAGCAAGTGAGGTGGAGATAATCATCGATTTCTTAGCTGTTGTCTTATAGGTCAGTATATAAATCGTCCAGTTTGTAAATCTTACATATCGCAGAAAATGTATTCTATGACTGGAGGAGGATTTTATTGGATGCTATGATTTAGTGAAACTAGAGATTAATAAAAATTGTGAACGCAGCAAAACCCCAAATTAAAGAAATTTATACAATACTGTGCAAAGTGTTCTCAAAGCTATGCCGAAGTAGCTTTCATGGAATATATATTCGTGAATAATCCCCATCCAAGCATTACTGAAAAAAACAAGGCAGGTAGTTCAGAGAAGAAGCTGTTTTCTGGGAACTCACTTTGTTTTTTTAGCTGTACAATCGCATTTATATACAGTTTTTCACGAAAGAGGGTAGTAAGAGAGTTGATTAACTGTTAATATTAGATAATGCATGATTGCAGTTGAGTTAATGTATTGGAGTGACTTATAATCAGGATGTACACAGAAAAGAAGGAAAATGTGAAATTACCTAAAAGTTCAAAAGAAACAGAAGAGTTTCAAAGAGTCAAAGAACACACAGACAAAGTCAATTTGTTTGAAAACAAATAAGGTTGATACCTTGATAGTAGAAGTGGTTAAATAGTTTTCTTTTGTATTCAGACCTTCGGTTTCTCTTTCTGAATGACTAGAGCTTCAGTAGTGTGAAGTAGACGAAAACGTATCGTCTTAGATAGATTGTTTTTCACTTTGTTAAGATAGAATGTCCAGTGTTAACAAGGTGTTCAAATATCTCACCCCATATAGCTGCCCTTCTGCAACTATGCGGAACGGGATCCACAGTAACAGGTGAACTAACTAACTAAATGTGTAAAATATGCTATGTTAGTGACAGCACATATCTTATCCTTATTGATTACTCCTTTTACTGTAGTTACAAGTTTGACTTACGTATCGGGTTGAAATTATATGAAAATTGAATATGAAATATAGGGCAATGGTAAAATTCTCGCCAATCACGCATTTGGTCTGAGCTCCATTTTCATCTGACTCACTTCCACATTCCTCTTAGTCAGCAGTAAGCTCAGTAAGAAGAGGAGGGGGGTTGAGCATAAGGTTACTAACCTCACCTCATAAGGAAAGCACCACCGCTACTGAAAATCCGGAACTTAAGCCCTTTATTCCAAAGGAATGAAAAGGAAGAAGAAAGTGAGATATCTTTTGAGAATAGTAAAATGAAATAACCATTTAAATATGTCATAAACTGAGACATGACTAAAAATGCTGCTTTTCGTATGCTGAATTTTTTCATTTCAGGTTTCCAATTTTCTGCCAGTTTCGTCACTTTTTAAACAAGAGTTTCTTTGTGATTAACAGGTAATGAAGTGAGCTACTGGAATGACATTGAAGTATCCCCAGATGAAAAATAAGCTATGGGGACAAATATTCTTTTAGAACTGTTGCTTACATTCTATAATGCTCTTCAAAGTCAAAAGCATCAAATTTAATAAACTTTTACACACACTGAAACCTATAATTGTCAGTACTTCGGGAGTAATTTTTACTGTTCTCTGTTTCAGCAAGACCAAAATAGTCTTTTCCTAATCTTAAAAATCTTAGAAAAGACAAATATGGTTTAAATGTTGATAGTTCTTCGTCATAAGCAAATATGATACACTTGAGTTCATCTGGAATATTTTGAATCTCCTCCTTACAAATATGTTGGATAGATGCCTTGTGATAGTGACAGCTTGGCTGTAGGAACAAAACTTGGATATTCTAGTAAACTGTGGTTTTATCACAGAATAATTTATCTGAAATTGTAATAAATGCTACTACTATACAATTATTATTATTATTATTATTATTATTGTGAATGAAAAGACCGTATTAACACGTTACATAAACTAAATTATTCTGTATTGTGTAAAAATACTAGTTGGTAGAAGAATAGTCTTCTATAGTTGGTTTGTAAGGAACTGTTTTGTTTTCACGAGTTGATCACGGATCGATATCGGTTAGAGAACCATTGAAAACCAGGGAGTACTGGACAGCTGTTTCATTCAGTGGCTGAATGGTATACGAGCTTGCCTTGTAACCGTGAGATCCTGGGTTCTAACCCTGGCGGTGTGTGCGTACTTCCGATGATTCCCAAACTAGGATGAAAATATAGGAAGATTTCGTTTTATTTTCGTAATTACATTATCTATGCGAGATTTTGTGCTACTGATAATGCAAATAAGTAGGCAGTTTGAATTTTCGTAGTTTCTTAATGGCTTTTTCATTTCAAGGTTTTAAACATTTTAGAGATATGGACAGACAATGACGCTAAACTTCGACGTCATTTTCACTCGAATATTGTCTGAGCTTCAGATCAAAAAGCCTGAAGCCATCAAATTTTTAATGATTTCAGAAGTCTTCTGTCAGTGTTAGTAACTAACGTAACTGAAAATATTTCGTGCGTGGCCTGCATTGCGCGCGATCTCTTTCGATAGCCTCCACATCGTATGACCAATCAATCTCTATTTTCTCCTATATATTTGTTGAGCGATCGGCTCTTGGTTAGTTTGTTCCTAGCCAGAGTTTCTTGTTTCTAGTTCTTTCTAGCTGACTGGCCATTCGATCTTCAGTATGAAGGCAGCTGTTGATAAAAGTCTGTAGTGGCCTGTTCGAAGTGCTTTTTGTGACACACAGTGCAAGTTTCTGACCCATATAGGAGAACTGACTTCACATTGGCGTTGCGAATCCGAATAGTTTTGTTCATATTGTGGAGCGCAGAAGATTTCCAAACTGATTTCAGACTGATCAAGGTGTAATTTGCCTTTCCGATTCTGCCTGGCTGCCTTTGACATCTTAATCCGTTCCGAGTGCCTGTGGTTGAAACACTGCTTCCGAGATAAGTAAAGGGAGTAACCTCAGTCAAATCTCTTCCCTTGATAGTGACTGGTGCTGGTTGTTGCTGTTGCTGTTGGTTTGTTATCTTCATCACCTCCGTCTTCTCTATGTTCATCTGGAATCCTATCTTCGCTGCCTGACTCTTCTCCCAGTTTGTTGGTTTACGCCTGCAGGTCCTCGAGTTTTTGGATGATTCTTAGTATGATACTCTGTGACGCCTAACAGTGCAAAGCAGGACGTGTGTTTGGTCCATATGTCAACACAAACCAAGGATTTTGGTCCAATATAATTGGTCAATTGGAATTTCAAACTAACTTCAGCAAGTAATATACAGTAATAAAACTTACCTGTAGAACAACCGAATAACGTTCACACCACTTTTCCACTAATACTTAAAGCTAGTAGTAGGGTTTCACGTGATAAATGTAATTCTTTCTCTACCATGTCTTTTGAACAGATTCTTCTAAACTCTGAACCGAATGTACGTACCAGGTTTTGCTTTCGGATCAGTGGGAAGAAGCTCTGGAAGTTGATAAACTGTCCCGTCCATGTTGGGTTTTTGTCTTGATTTTTGTTATAACCGTAGCCGGAATTAAATGAGGAACGTTGTCGCCTTCTTCTGTCTGCGCCTGACTAATATGCCTATCTGCTTCCGGTACCTTCCGATTCAGCGAACCACGCAAATATCAAAAGACAAAGTCTGGTCTGTGACTGTGTATTGTAGTACAACAACTACGACTACGACGACGACGACAAATAAACTTATTTAGGAAATGGTATTTATACAATTTTACAACCAATAGAGACAGCTAACAGTATTTGAGATAATTGGTCGTAATAGTCAATAACAAAATGCGTGGGAATGATGATATACCACTTATGCGAGATTAACAGTCATTAAGATAATCGAACAATAACAAAGTGCCTGGGAAATGATAATATAACACATATGCGAGATTAACAGTCATTAAGATAATTGAACAATAACAAGTGTGTGGGATCCTATCACCTCCCCCCGTTAAAAGTGTAGGACTTGCTTTTTGAATCGATTTGAAAAGGTTTTGGAGCTCTTCTTTGTCGAGTTGACCTTTGCGTACTGGATAGATTGTGATCTGCGTCCCGAGCTTCCGGCTGCGGAAGGATTTGGCGTCGTACGATAATGCAGCAAGAATCGATCCAAAATTTCTTCTGTTGTTCCCTCCCCCTTCGGTTTTGCATAAGCACGCAGGCGTTGCACGAGAGACTGATCAGATACATGTCCGGGAACAACATTATTTGGTGAGGACGAAACATTAGAGCATACTGAATTTAATGGTACATTGAAGATATGGAGCTTGTCTAACCAGTCAAGACCAAGCAAATTCAGATCATGGTAGTTTGTGACGTAACATACACCATTGAACTGATTCTCACCAAACTGAACCTGGCAATTTACCTCACCAACGAGTTTCAGTATATCTCCAGAGGCATTCTTAGCGACATGCTCGGTCGGCAGAATCTGTGGGCACCCAAGTTTGCGCCACGTAGTTCGGGAAATTAAGGTGATATCTGATGCCGTATCCAACTGAAGACGAATAGATTTGCCGTTTACACGTAGTGTAATGTACTTACGTTTGCTGGCGAAATCGACTTTGGAAGTTGTGAAAATAGTCTGTATTCGAGGAGATTGTTTTGGCTTGAAACGACTACTTCTGTTCTTCACCGAAGAATTTTTCTGTGGTGGACAGTAACCCTCTTTATGTCCAAAACGGTGACAATTACGGCATTTATGTTTCTTGAAAGGACAGAACTTGACAAAATGCCACGAACCACAGTGCCAGCACACTGAAGGAGGTTTAGCTGAATTCTGAGACTGACGTGCTGTGTGCTTAACGGTGATCGGAGGACTTTTCACTGTGTTAACTGAACCAAATTCAGACGACTGTCGTTTGCACTCCACCATAGCAGTATCGTTCTTCAAGTTGATTAAGCGTTGGCATTCTGCTGTCACCATTTGTAAAGTCATTTTTGGGTCTTGTTCCACGAGTGACAGAAGTCGAGTTCTTATGTCAGTATCTTCTGGGTTCTTCAACCCACAAATAAAAATCAAACACTTGAACTGATCTGATGTCATTTCGTGTGGTTTGAACCTTTCGCATTCTTTGTTCACTTTGCCAGCGTAAGTAACATAATCATCGGAAGGTATTTTTGTCAACTGAAAACATTGATACCGAATATTAAACATGGATGACTGTTCACCAAAGATTTGTGATAAAACGGTGACTGTCTCATCGAATGATAATTCACGTGGGTTCTTAGGCAGAATGAAGTTAACATATCTGTTGTGCTCAACAGTACCAAGTTTTCGTAGTAACAATCGGACTTTGGCAGCATCATCAAACATGTAACATTCAATACGAAAAACGTCTTCATAACGATTGAACCATGCATCAAATACGAGACCAGATATTGGGTCGTAGTTGAATTCACTGATGGAATTTGAGATGCTTTCGTATTTGTCTGAATGAGATGTTGATGGAACTTGAATTGACAGCTTCTGAGTGAGAGCTTCGATTAATTTAAGTTGAGCTGCTTCATTCTGAAGTTGCTGCTGCTGCAAGATGGATTTGAGATCGTCCAGAGAGATAGACATTGTAATTGGGTTGTAATTAACACAGTCAAAAATGTTCTACAGTTGCGCTGAACAGAATAAAACTCGTCGTTGCTTCCTTGTTATAACTGCAATGAATTAAAGTAAACCCCGTCGCCAATTTGTTATAACTGTGGACGGAATTAGATGAGGTACGTTGTTGGCTTGTTCTGTCTGCGCCTGACTAATATGCCTATCTGCTTCCGGTACCTTCCGATTCAGCGAACCACGCAAATATCAAAAGACAAAGTCTGGTCTGTGACTGTGTATTGTAGTACAACAACTACGACTACGACGACGACGACAAATAAACTTATTTAGGAAATGGTATTTATACAATTTTACAACCAATAGAGACAGCTAACAGTATTTGAGATAATTGGTCGTAATAGTCAATAACAAAATGCGTGGGAATGATGATATACCACTTATGCGAGATTAACAGTCATTAAGATAATCGAACAATAACAAAGTGCCTGGGAAATGATAATATAACACATATGCGAGATTAACAGTCATTAAGATAATTGAACAATAACAAGTGTGTGGGATCCTATCAATTTTCCCTAATAGACGATCTGTTGCCTGGCCCTTGTCTTCTGTCGATACACTATGACAGTAAAGAAAAACTATTTAGATGAATGCGCAAATAAATAAGATCATAATAATTGGGGATGATCGGAAACTATGACTTTATAGGTTGGTGACCCTACTCACTATTGCTTTCAGGTGCGAAAAGTATAAACGTCATAGAGAACATAGGCAAAAGGTTCAAAGTGAAGTCCGTAATGGTTGAGAAGAAAACATTTTTTATTTGCGTAGCGTACAAAGTAGAAGAAGCATCAACAAAAATTGTAAAGAGAATCAAAGGTGCATTGGAAAGGACAATTCTCGCCATTAGATTGATTCCTCTTTAAAACACGAAAAGTAGATAATTATCCTGATCATATCAACTCCAACTGTATTTACTAATTCACATGTACTTGTGGGAACAGATGCATAGAAAGAACTAAGAGCTCATCTAATAGTGCACTTGCTAAGCCTTCAAAATCAATAATATACAGAGAAAATCCTGGTAACTTCACCTCAGAGAAGTCACTGCAATCAAAAGATTTCAACCTTAATCTCTGTATACAGAAAGGTAGTGTGATTAGTCTCACACTGCCCTGGTAACTAGACATTTCCACTCAATTTCTGTGTATTTGTTGCGTCACAAAATTTTTTCCGAATATAACTCAGTGAGCCAAACTTGTTATTAATCTTTCAGTTCATTTCGTCGTTTGTTTTCGCAATAAGTTTACTTACCATATTTTTCACCCTCCCCTCTCGAATGTTTCTTCATATTATGTATAAATAGACTGAGTGTGTCAGATTATTGATAATCTTGTATTCGTATCGCTTTTTCCACTGGTGTGCTTTTTGAGTTGAAATAATTTTTCAGGCTGTTAGCAGATGATGAAAGGGAGAGGAATTAAAAGGTGAGTTCTTTTTATTCTGCAAATATGTTCGTTCTCTGTTTAGTCAAACTAATCAAGGAAAATGGTTGTTTGAGATTCAGTTAACACTGTCAGATAATGTATTTAAAGAAGCCTGTTTCTGAAAATAAATCACAACACAACAGCACAATGATGAGAGGAAAAGTCGAAACATTACTACAAACATTTGTTAACTTTGATTGGACACTAGTAACTGATTTGATATGTCTAGTCCTTTCTTTGGTGCAGATTGAATTCTATCAGTCAGGTTTGCGATGTCGTCCACAGTCTAGGTGGCTCGCCATCACGGTGCACATTGATTTGATGATATTAGATAGTTGGAAGCAATCGGCAGGAAGTCCAACTTGACATAGGTTTCGTGCTAGTTGGCACTCAGCAGTCAGCAAGGCGTATCTGCTAACCTGACTGATAGAATTCAGTCTGCACTAAACGAAGGACTGGATACATCACACTAGTTACTAGTATCCAATCAAAGTATCCACTACAGTCCTACAAGAGGTCAGTCGCAAGCCCGAATAACTCAGTGGTAATGTCTCTGCCTCCAGCACTGGGTGACGCGGGTTTGAATCTCAGAAGGGACATGAGTTCCTCCAAGGTTTCAGATACGCCTTGCAGACTGGTGAATGTCAACTAGCACGAAACCTAGGTCAGGTAGGGCTTCCAGTGGCCGATTGACTCCAACCATCTAATATCATCAAAACATTCGTTAAACTTTTTGAATCATAAATAAACAGGGTATTTCAAGGAGAAAGCATAAAAAAGTAAAATCATGTTGTCTAATTCGATAAACGGTTTCGAAAATAACGAAAAAGGTCATCTCTATAGAACTGGATGAAACAATGAAGAAGTGCACTAGCTGGAGCCAAGATTCAGTCATTCAATAAGACGGAAAAAGGATTTAAAAAAAGTGAGTAATCCAATATATATCCAAAATTAACCCAAGGATATATCAGATGGTTTTACCATCAAATAAAGTATAAAACAACATATCTTAAAGATGTATTAACTCACATCGCGGCGTGGGCTACTGATAATATTTATCAGTAGTATATAAAGAGTCGTTCATCGTCATAAAAACATCAAATAGCAGGGAGATGCATTTTATTTCAGAGATGGCAAATGATACAGAGTTGTGGAGATACATGAGAGATGTGAAAGGAACACAAAGAAACACAATATGAAGGAATGGCAGAAGTAGCACAACACAGAAGATCTGTGCAAATGGTGATTTGAAGATAAGATGTACATAATTTGGCTATATAGCGATACCGAATTGTAAATAAATAGTCATTTACCAGGTCTCCGTCTTCTACCGTTACAACATGATCAAGATAAGATCAAATGACTGACTGACTCAGTCAAAATAGATCAAAAAAAGAGAAAAAACTGGTAAAAAATGGCCAACTCTCAAAAGTTCTAACTCCTACTGAGAATGATAACTATAATGTCAGTGGAAGGTCTGGTGAGAAGTGTTGTCAGTTCGAAGAATATTTTCAACTCAATCATTACACATATCACTGGACAAGCGGTGTGAAAGCTGTCAGGTTATTGTACAGGTAAGTTTTACTACTGCATATTACTTGCTGAAGTTAGTCTGAAATTCATAATAATAATAATAATAATAATAATAATAATAATCATAATAATAATCTACTTTATTCCAAAAACAGTACTTATAATACAGAATGGAATTCTCAGCATTTGTCACAATATTGCATCTGATTTACTTAAAATATAAATAAAATTAAAAATTAAAACAAAATTAACCAGAGGAATTTGTCCACGTTTATGATATAAAATCAAAAATCTTCGAAGCACTAGTTGAGAATATTAAATATAATAATAATAATAATAATAATAATAATAACAGTGAGTTTGTTTCAAACAGTATTGTCGATTCAGTTTGGAAATTTTAGCATGTTATAGATTATTGAATCTAATGTTGTGTTGATATAGTATGGTGAGGGGAAATACAAAATTAACAGTTATAACACAGCTTAAATTATGTCCACACTTATGGAAAAAAATAAACAAAAACAAAAAATTGAGAGGATTATAAATATAAGAAATACAATAACAATAAAGTTAGATGTTGTAGGGGTGGAGGAAATGGTTTATTTAGTGGTGCAAAGAAGGTTAGTTAGTTCATGCCTAACACTATTTTCATCACATAAAGTACGTGCCAAATATGGTATAGTGGAATTTTTATACTTAGATGTACGTGCATAAAGTCTTCTGAAAAGACTTCTTGTTTTACATGAGGAGACACAAGGTTTGAGCTGCGGGTAGAGTGGGTGCTCACAGTCTGACGAAATTCCTTTAGCAAATTTGTTGCATGACATCAAGTGTCTATCAGTGACAATGTCAACGATATGGCCCAATGGGATACCACTCGTCCTACTGACAGTCTTCAAAGTTCTACGAAGTATGACATAGTCTTTTTTAAGCAATCCAGGAAAGAATAAGGGGGAACAGTAAAGAAGAATAGGTAAAATACACGAGTTGACAAACTGTAAGAGGAGTGGTTGGGTTATGACTGAGTGCTTTAACTTCTTAATGTAAAAAGTGAGACGAAATATTCTTTTAGAAATCACTAAGACATGGGAAGACCAGACTAATTAATTATATTGGACCATAATCCTTGGTCTGTGTTGACATGCAGATGAAACGCGCATCCTGCACTGTACTGTTAGGCATCACACAGTATCAAACTGCGAATTATCTTATAATAGTGTAATAATGAACTCAACTATCAACTTATAAAGAGTACAAGACACGAGGAAATTATCTAAAGCGCTTTATGAATCAAAATGTCATGGTGTTGTTCTATACTTTGAATTGAAAATTCATTCAAGAATTCTTCACAGGACAGATAAAGTTTAGGAAAATTAAAGAAGGACACAATGCCTTATAAACATGTGTTTATTTAAACCCTCACATTTGATAACATCGATTTGGAAGAAAAACTGTCAACAGTAGGGTCATGGTAAAATAGAGGAGTACGACAAAGGAGAAAAGAAGACAAGTGAGAATGAGATGGACTGAATACATTCAAGAAATTGTAGTAAGTCTTAAATCTTATTACTCAGGCATTTCGAATTGCTGACCTCTGGTATTTCAGAAACAATAATCAAGCGATTCACAATAACATTCAGTTAGTGTATGAATTAGATTTCAAAATAATGCGGAAGACTTGTAGTCCAGGTGGGTGTTTTAGTTGTCGTTGTGTTCTCTGAGCTGGACGATTTCATTGAGAAGTCAAAAAGAAATAAGCTTCAGTCTCATCAAAGTTTCAACCTCGTAACATATCAAAATAAAAGAGATCTAACTTTGTTTTCAAACTATTTCCCGAATCTATGTATTGAATAAGTTTGACGTCATTACGAGTGTCTTTGGTGGTTCATGAGCGAAATGCTCAACGGCTACGCACGTGGTCAGGGTCCAGCTCCCGACCGACGCACTACTAAACCTCGCCTAGATTACTAGCTGGCAGTAAGCCCGGTAGGTAGGTTAGACGTGAGGCTAGCAACCTTGCGCCGTAAAATCAACATAACCGTCACTGAAACTTGAAAAATGAAAGCTTGAAGGCCTATGTTACACAAGGAATGGGAAAGAATAAGTGTCCTTAATTAGATCTAAAATTAAACTTTTATCTGATTAGACGACCATATTTTAAGGTAGACTGGACAGAATTTGCCTCCATTTAACGTGAATAGCAACCTTGCTTTTAATATCAGTCATGTTAGTACATTTTAGTTCTATCAATTAGCTAATTATGAATACTTTGATTCCAGTAATTAATGTATTCTGCTTATCAAATTCTAGTTAATTAAAAAAAGCGCAGCATGATATTGAGTTATTTAACTTAGAAGGCAATTTATATCCTTCGACTGATATAACTTAGGTAATACTAAGGTTTAGAAAAAAAATAGAATTCACGTGACTATTCTACGATCAGTTAGAGTATTTAATCTGGTTGTATTTGGGTTTAGTTACAGTGGGAACAGCTGTGTGGTAACTTTAAATCAATTGATTTTTGTTAATTGCTACACCCTTCAGAAGAGAAAGGTGTTTAACTCAGAATATGCCATTGTTTTGTACAGATACCATTTTAAGCATTTTACTCCATGTGAAGGCTTACGATTTGTCAGTTGTATAGAATACACTAAAAGGAAACGATTGACCTCCATATTACCAATTGAAAATATACGGAATAATATGAACTAACATATCTGTTTTACGTAATACTAATCTCAGCTTATCCAATTCTAATATTACCTAAGTAACAATAACCTTAATAGACCATTTGGCTATCTACACATCAGGACAAATGAACACTGTAAAGACAAATCGCTCAATACTGAAGATCAGATGGCCGACCAGAAGAGATCAGCAACAGGGATCTCTGGGAACCAACCAACAAGGAACCAATTGTGCAACAAATATGCAGGAAGAAATGGAGGTGGATTGGCCATACTCTGAGAAAACAAATCATCAAGTGAGTGACATCCCACACCAGGCCATCGCTCGAGTGGAACCCGAATGGGAACCAGTTGGTCGTCAGTGCGAGGGTGACATGGAAGAGGTCATGAGAAGAGGAGATGGAAGCATGTGGGCAGATGTGGAGCGAGGTGAAAACGTTGGAGGAGAACCGAACGCAATGGAGACGTGTGGCTGAAGCCCTATGTTCCTCTAGGAACAAAAGGAAATAATAATAATAAAGGCAAATTCCTACATATTAGTTGAAATCCTGCCTTCGATTTTAGTTAGTCCCTATTGATATACTAGCGTGAATATCCTTCACAGCTGCCTTCAGAATATCAACCATGACAAGGTAAAAGAGAAATAGTGAAGTCGAGTAACCCATTCTACTAGTAATTTTTCTTTTATGGTGCTTTTAGAATACTGGGAAATCTTCTCAGCCGTGTTTTCTCAACAGAAGATTTCAAGAAAAGTTTGTCCAATGAATCGAAGGCGCCTTTATTAGAACAGTTGCTCGTCTGCAATAGCGTTCTAACAATTGACTGAAGGTGGACATGTGATCAACGCCTTCACATCCTGGGAGCAACCCAGCCCGTTCTTTTCAAAGTATTTTTCAAGCATTTTAATAAGGTCTGTGAAACGAAGCAGTACCCAGGACTTTTTGATACGACTAGTAACAGGCTAACACCCAATGATTATCTTATGCATTATTTAAACCCTTTTCAAAAATAGGCGTAATGATACAACACTTAATATCAGCAGATTTCTGACTATAGACTTATTACAATATTTAAAAAGAGGTTGATGTCTTTTAATAACTCTACTTTTTTTAGGTGAAACACTATCAGCCAACTGTAGGACACTGTGAGTTGGTTAATTTGTTTTTCAAAGTGGTCCACCTAACGTACAAAGAGTTTAAACGGTATGACATTCACCTCAAGGTCTGTCTCAGTAACGCTACGCTTCTTCCTACCAGTGTTTCGGATGGCTTCATACTCTTACCAGAGATGCTACTAATTGTTATTGATTTTAATTGGTTAAAAATGCCCACTGAAATTTTCAAAAGAATGGATACTGAACAAAGAATACTCTTTTCGATAACTTCTTCATCAGGTTCTACAGTTATATATACATTATAGTGAATGAATAAATTAGTGTTATGAACAACATTAATGTTGTTTAAATAACATCGAATAATAATAATATCAATAGATTACAGTTCAATAGCATCAACATAACAATAAACTGAATGTCAGAAAAATTAGGAAAGATAATAATACAAATTCATGAATTTATAGTCTCAACTGAAGGCCGACCAGGGCAGTAGTAGTGGCTGGATTTGCTTCTTTTGCACACAAAGCACTGGTTGTTTCACACGAATTGCGATAGCCTCTGCTGTTTGGAGCATGTGGTACTTCGATGTTTTTGGCAATTTATTTGGCACCCGGTAGATGATTATGGGGAAGGATTCTTCAATGCTGGCTGGCTTTGTGGCCGGTTTGGACAAGATGGTTTAATATCGAACTGTTGATGGTTTTTACTACACCTTTACTTAGCCATACTGGGAGATGTTCTGGAGCACGAAAAATCAAGTTCCTACAGCAACGGCCAATATAGCTCGCTCCACAAACGCAATTGAATTGATAGATACAATTGGAAGTGGCTAATCTAGGTACTTTCAGTCTAGGAATCACCATCGATCGTGTAGAGAATAAGACATGTAGTTTGCCAGCATTAGAAGTTCTCTGAACTGATTTTCTTAACTTCTTAGTAATTATTTCACTTGTTATATCGCCCTTGAATTGCAGTCGTATATAAACAGGCTTCTTGTTTACGGACAGTGAGTAGTCCTTTTCAACTTTCTTAGTCATATGTTTTCTGATGAATTAGTCTGGATAGCTATTTTCGATCAAGGTATCATATAGAATCCTTGCGACATCTTCACTTACCTCTTCGGAGTATATAGCTTTAACCCTGTAGTTGAGGATTCCTTTATGAATTTCCACAAAGCAGTAGGAAGATGCAATTTATTTGAATTGTATGATGTATTTGCGCAAACAACGTATTTCGAACAATCTGATCACACATGCTTGTCTACTTGTCATACGAATTTATATGAAAATAATAAAGCATTAAGGAGTGAGAGAATAGACACAGGTTAAGTTAACAGATTATATTTGAAGGTCGAAATAATAATGAAGATCAGGATAACTGAGAGTGTGAAGTCCATGTATATATATATATATATAATCCCTTAGAGAATAGGAAAAATGATGTCACATCCCACGGTATCTACCAATTTAAATGTACGCGTGGTCTCACATACATAGGAGGGTGTGACTCGTCGACTTCTGCAAGTATAGGTTTCGGAAGCAAATCAAATCCTGTGAACTCATTAGTGGTGCAAAAGACGACCTAGCTCTTCTATTACAAAACAAATCATAGATACAGGGCATAAAAATGATCCCCTTACACTTATTTTGAAGCTATCTATAAAACGTGTTTAGTGTGTAACCTAAAGTTTGTGGAAACTCTAGCGCTCCGCAAGTTTACACCACCTTTATATGTTCAAAACAATTTGTTATCACACTGCTAAAACCTTGTTTTGATAGCAGCATAGATATAATCTTGTGGCATGAGCTACTGATAAAATTTTCAGTAGTAGATACATAAAGAGATGTTCATCGACATAAAAACATCAAATAGCAAGGAGATAGACTTGAAATCAGAGAAAGCGAATAATTCAGTGTTACGCAAAAACACGGGAAACGTGAAAGGAACTCAAATATGAAGGTTAGAAGTAGCACAACATGGAAGATCTGTGCAAATCGTGTTGTGAAGATAAGGTGTACATAATTTGGCCACTTTTTAATTCCTTTACGTTCCTGGTGGAACACAGGGCTTCAAGCTAGAGCTTTGAAGTTTAGGTAGCAGTAATATTCACTTTTACAGGACGGGGTTGTTAGCCTCATGTCCAACCTTCCTTCTTTACCAGTCTTATTTACTGGCTTAGTAAGCTAAAGGAGAGCGTCGGCCGGGGATCGAACCCCGAACCACATGCATGGTTGGCGAGCATCGTACCGCTGACGCCCAAATTGGCTATATAACGATAATAAATTTCAAAAAAACATTCCTTTACCAAGTCTCTTGTCTTCTACCGTCACAATATGATCTCCCTTATTTGGTTTACTGATCTCCACGGTTATTTTGGACATCAATGTAAATAGCTTTATAACTTGACCTACATCTTTCCTATCACCACTGACACTTTCATATAAAATTCCTATGAAAAGTGCGAGTGGGGTCAGATATTTCGATATGTGTTGCTTGCGCATGTAGAATATTACATGATGCAGTAAAATTACTTCTTACTGTTTTGTCGACCAACTCTAGTATCTCATTGCTACATTTCGTACAAACAGTTTTCCACCGTATCAACTAAAGCCTACAATGAGTGATAGACTGTATTAAGCAAATAGACCGATCGATGAAACTTACAAAATAAAAACGCTAAACGATTCTATGTTGATCTATGACAATAAAATAACTTTAAAATGAGAAAAACAATGTTGTTACTGTCTTACACATGACGTAAAAGAATAAAAATATTGAATTCGCAAAGAGGCTGTTATAAAATCTTTCATAAATAAAATAAATACTTTCGTGTCGATATTAAGCGAAAACTGATGAAAAATATATGAGGGTATGAGAAGTTCTACTTGACTATATGTAGGTTAATGGAATAGACGCCGTTTAGTTTACTAGGCAGTCAGTCCTAAGTCCATGAAAACACTGAAGGTTCAGCTTGGGGCCATGGAAGCTTCAAAGCACAGACATAGCACTTCACGGAAAGCATTTGTGTAGTTGTATAGGGAGTGCGGTAATCAACATTATCAACACGGGTCATTCCATCTCAACAAACGCCTCCTCCTTCAAAGTGAAGAACAACTTACCAAAGGCAATACGCTTTTGTCTCCTTTGTATTGCTGAAGCCATAGCCATTCAGTTGGAGAAACCAGAGTTATGTATACAAAATAAAATCATCCAACCAATTCTACTAACATTGGTAACAACCATGTTGACTTCTACTGACTTGATGTTTGTGTGCTTGTTTTCCTCTTTTTTTCTAACTCCTTATAACATTTGTAATTTTTAGAACTCTTACATAATTCTATATTTTCCTTTGTTTCTATGTGCATCCTAATCACAACTCACTCATTAAACTACTCATCTTATTGTGCAACTCTACTACGCTTATTCAGCTTCTTTTATATGTTGTCTTGGCAACACATCACCACTACCCTCTTACCAATCTTCAACCCCTCCCTAGTTACGGTTTGATTACTCATCACATTTTTGAAATATCTTGACAACAATAACCCTAACTAACTTTTATCCTTATCGGACAAACCTAATGTACACATACATATATACAAAAAGTATATATAATTGCGATTGTACTGTTAAGCGAATGAGTTCGCCGTCGAAAAGAGACTCTTCGCTGGACTACGTGTTTTGTTTTCATTAATGTCTGGATGGGGATTATTCACGAATGAAAGCATTTCCAGTAGGCTCTCACTGGAGATCAGATGACGTAACTAGAAAGCGACGAGTTGGGTGCCCAAGGGTGACATGGAGGATATTCATATAAGGAAGAAGTGAAAGCTTATGGATAATCATGGTGAAAACCCCCCCAAGGGAAGACAGAGTGAAATAGCGATACGCTGCTCGAGTTCTATGTTCAGCTCGGAACACGAAGGAAATAATAATAATAATGGAATACTCTTCGATGTTTGATAACAGCTATAGCCTCAAAAAAAGAGGTCAGGAATGGAAGTCACTAAGAAGGAAACCTAGTGGTCTAATGGCTAACGTTTTCTTTAAAGAACACATTCTTTTTGAAGAAGTGTCACTGGCTTATTTAAGCACATTGTAAGAAATATTATAGACTAATCGTTTGACAATGAACGATAACGACTTGTGATGAAAACTGCTTCACAAAAGATGTCATGGGAATAGCAGAAAGATTTAAAGTTAATTTCAGAGAGGTTATATAACAAAATATCAAAAACTATCAGTAGCGAGTCTGTCAATTTAATAATCGCAAACTTAAACTGAAAGACTCCAACTAACTTGAAATAATACAACAGGTCTTTACTTATTATCTTATCATATCAATCGTATGCATAATCCCTTAGTAAACAAATAAGTACGTAATTATTATTATTGTTTCCTTCAATTCCTAGAGGAACATAGGGCTTCAGCCGTGCGTCTCCATTGCGTTCGGTTCTCTGCTAGAGTCTTCACCTGGCTCCAAGTCTGCCCACACGCCTTCATCTCCTCTTCACATGACCTCCTCCAAGTCACCCTTGCATTGACGACCAACTCGCCGCTTCCCTTTCGGCCGGGTTCCACTCGAGCAATGGCTTGTCTAGTGATGTTACTTGATGGTTTCCTCAGAGTATGGCCAGCCAATCCATCTCCATTTCTTCCTGCATATTTGTTTTACAATCGGTTCCTGCTGTGTTGGTTCGCTCATTGCCAGAGATCTCTGTTGCTGATCTTTTCTGGCCAGCCATCTGATCTTGAGTATTGAGCGAAGACAACTGTTAATGAAGGTCTGTAGTTTGTTTGAGATGCTCTTTATGACGCACTGACCAAGTCTCTGATCCGTATAGTAAGTAGCACTGACTTCACATTGGAGTTGAAAATCCGGATCTTATTTTTGATTCTGAGTGTTGTTGACCTCCACACAGACTTGAAGTACGTAAGCCTAGATGCAAACTCTGTGAGATACACTAATGCAAAATAACATGAGTTGTGAATTTGTAACTATGATTTCTAAGTATTCATTTGTAGGGATTTGATTGGTTCCCAGCTTCATCACAGATTGTTATTGAAAAACCAGAAGGGGGTACTGGACAGCTGTTTCGTCTTATTTTATGACTCTTTATCAACACACCCCTATGACCCTACCATTAGGGATCGAACCCTAGGACCTTCAGGTTACCAGCTCAGAGAGCTTGTTGAGCATTCAGCCATCAGAAGGGAATCCAATGGCCCATAAATCGACAGAAATCAGGCGGCTCACCTTGTGACGTGAAGTTCGTGGGTTCGATCCCCCCCGTCCTGGCGGTGGGGGCACTGGTGCGTGCAGACGGAGAATCTCAAGCTAGGACGAAACATCTGCCCGCTACTTCCTGGTTTTCAATGGTTCTCCAAATTATATCAATCCGTGACCAAACTTGAGGCTATGATTTTGCTTGAGAATAGAAATACAGCGTGTTAACTGTTCAGAAGAGTAAAGGGCACAAAATATCTAGACCTTCTTCCGGTTAAAAAAACATGCCTGTTTCAAAAAGAAACACAACAAAGGCAATAAACGACGATGATTTTATTTGTCTCAAAATATGAAAAGATTAATTTAGAATGGTGATAAAATAAAACCTTTTTCTTTAAAGAAAATGTTGCACAGCCGAAAGACATAAGATAAACTGAGGTTATTACTTGCTAATAATCAATGTAGCAACAACTGTTGGTCAGGAAAAACGCACACAAAAAAGATCAAAATAACGCAAAAATACTGAACGAACGAATGAATAAACAACAAAAAAATAATTATATCTCCGAGTAGAGATTCACACAATGGCAAGGCGACGGGGTTGCGGTGAGAAAAGAGTACACAGATAGTTTTCACAGCCTTTGAGAAAAAGTACGGCAAGTAACAACAGACAGGGGAAAAAAAGAAGAAAGAAATGCCACATTATTTTATGTAGAAAAAAAAAAAACAAACAAATTAGTTTTAATATTTGTATAAAGTTTTACTATCAGCCGAACGAGTATCACCTGATGCTATCATATCATAACCATTCCAACCAGCTAGAAAAACACGACCAGGCCATTTACGAGTTGACAGAGTTTGTATAGGATGACCGAATCCTTCAAGATGTTTCAATAACTTTGGATTATTATTATCTGGTGTTTCAACAGTTATTGTCCCAGGATTACGTGTATTGTACTCTGGATGCAGACGAGATAATGATACAGATATCTCTGGATTAATACAACTATTTTCTGTTGCTGGACTGAAGACAGCCCGGCCAAGTAGTGGAGTAGATGTTTGTTCCTTAGTTGTAGATGAACCTATACCGAATTCTGTAGTCGGAGATCCAAAAGTTCGAATTGAAGCCTGACACTTTGAATTTCGTAGGAATAAAGCTGCATTACTTATCACCTGATAAAAAACACGAGAAGAAAATACACACACACCTTCAATGAGTAGTTGAATTAAGGAAAAGAAAAAGGTGACTCCTTGACTTAAACAAATAAGATCCTGGGCTATAAACATACCAAGCGCTACTTTTAGCTTTGTACATAGAAAGTTCGTACGGACTAAGAGGGATTATTATTATGATCTTGGACAACAGTGGGGACAAAATAAGTACATACAATCAAACATGCGGTAACTTCCTATGCAAAAACTGATAGTAACAGTAACAGGGAAACAAAATCAGTGACTGGACAAACAAATTTTCAACGTAGAACGTTTGCACAAAAGTACAACAGTCCAGGTAGTCGTACTTCATAGAGCACATAGAAATGTTAAAAAAGAAATATAAAGAGGCCAAACCTAACCTCATTATTACCTACCATAATCCATCATTTAACATGGGAGGTAAAACGCAAACACATATGATAAAGGACGACTGACCTCTTCAGGTTTTCCATTTTTAACAAATATAAAGAGGCCTAGAGAGAACTGGTGTGCAGTACACACGTCCTTTGATCGGTAGCCAGATATCACGTATACACCACAGATGGTGTTAGTTGGCAAATGCCATACGAACCTTTTGTATCTGAAATGATATTTTGTTAGTAATCAGTTCCAAAATAAGTCAACTGGTTAACACACTCAACCACTTCCCTCCCTATCTTTAAGTTGGGGATCGGTGTAGTCCAGTCCCTATCATCATCTTACGTTTAATAGAGGCGAATCACATGCCAAAGATACCAAGATTTTCGTTTAGGGTGTTAACAAGACTGCACATTTTGTCAGCATCTTCACCTAAAAGGATAATATCACCTGCATACTCAAAGCTGACGGGACTATTCCGCGGTAAAAAGTCGCTAAAGTCAATCAGAGTAATACCCATCAGTACATCTGTGATAAGAATTGAGTAAAAATGTAAACATCGAGCATCTATGACGGATGCCACTGGTTGTCATGACTTCAGATGACAACTCTTCATAAGCTCTTGCGCAGCTGATCCAGTTTAAGCAGACTGTATTCAGTAGTGCGATATACTTCTTCTCGCACAAGTTCCGGGGCCAAACATTTTCAAAATAACTCTTAATCGAGAAAGTGAACAGATATGGCAAGTTTCAGACGCTTGTAAGTATGTCTACGCTTCAGAATCTATCTAAGAGTGAAGATATGACGGATACACTTTCGTCTGGGCTCAAAGCCCACCTGGTTTTCACAGGTTTGTTCCTCGCGAGCACCACCTAGTCTGTGCAAAATTTCATGCCAGTCAAACTGACCTGTCTGTAATTATTGCAGGAAGACTTGTCACGCTTCTTACAAACTAAGATGATCAGTGAATTGTACCACTCCGGTGGAGAACCAGTAGTAAATATTCCCAATTAGCTAAATTGTCGTTCACTTTTAACGTACAAAATGTTAGGAGTTGATTAACACGACATATAATAAATTTAATTTCAACATGAGAGTGAACTATAGTGCACCACAGTGTTATGTTACTTGGTTTACAAACCTTAGATAAATATTGCGCAACTGACAACTATATCGGTTACTATCTAAAAATCTGTTCGTATAACTTTATATTTCATCATAATGAATCACTGAGAACCAAAAAAAGCAACAGATAGATAGCGAAGAGTTCTAAATTGAGACTAAACAACTGTCCAGTTTCTTTTGGTTTTTAATGATGCTGTCTATTTCGTAACGTACTTTTAATTTACAGTTGAAACACATCACGTTGTAAAAAAAAATAAAAATGCTGCATAGCAACGGATTACTGGAGGATCAACCGCTTGAATCTTTCTCTCACTTGGTCTACAAACAATCTTTTCTAGTAGCCAGACCATCCATTGAAAAGTGTGTTAGGAAGTTTACTTGCTCCTGTGTTACTAGTTTTACAGAGTACACATAGAGCACTTGCTATCCAAAAAGGATCGTTAAGCTTAATTACATAATGCTTATTAAAAGAAGAATTAAAAATTAAGTAGCTTTATTTAATTCAATTTTAGATTTTCCCGTCGATTGATTGGACCGAAGTGCTCGGCCCCAGGTTGACATGTCAGCTTCTTGTGCAGATGCTTCGATGATGTCTGGGCATGTAATTAGAAGTTAATTGGTGGATGGTGACTAGTAGTGGAATCCAGGATGCGCATTTCGTCCTATTTGGGACTTGTCAGCTAACTGGATGTACCTGCATTTCCCAGTGAGTGATGATGTTCCCACCGAGGCTCGAACCCAGTGCAAATAGTTTCAAACGCCAAAGCGTTATCCACTAGACCACTTGGGCCACAAGAGTCACTCCGTTCTTGTGCAACGGGTCATATTAATTATTTAATTGAATTTGAGATTTTTCTGTCAATTGATTGGACCGAAGTGCTCGGTCTAGTGGATAACGCTTTGGAGCACTGGGTTCGAGCCTCGGTGGGAACATCATCACTCACTGCGGAGTGCAGGCACATCCAGATGACGAGTCCCAAATAGGAGGAAATGCACATCCTGGATTCCACTGCTAGTCACCATCCACCAATTAACTTTCAAGTAGCTTTAGTTAAACAACCTCCTCCCCTAAAATCTTCCTTTAAAATAAATATTACAGTCAATAAAAAAATGATTCAAAATGAGTACGGTTCGTCAACATTTGAACGACAGAAGTACTGGCTGATGCGCCGACTGTTAGTGTATCATATGTGTGTGTGTGAAGGTAATTGATCATTTTATGCAAAACAAATACATGATCCTAACGTTTTTATGAATAATTTTCACAAGTATTATGTGAAGACTGTGAAGTGTGACAGAAATCAGTGTTTGCAAAGTAAACCATTTATACATGAATACGTTGGCAATTTTATCATATGTTCTCAAAAATGTTCTAGTCGAGAGGAGAGTTAGTGTCAATTAAATACTAATTACAATAGGTGGAACTTAGTTTCGCCGAAAAATCAATTTCTCAAATACCAGGCTATGAGCCATATATGATTTATGAGGGCTGGTAATACTACTGTGGTGGTGTGATACAGACAATTTGTTCCAACGGAATATTATTCTCACATATTCCCCACGGTTAAATATATATATATATATCAACAGCGGTTTGATTAATGAAAAATATACCTTGGCTTCCGTATCTTGCCTTCTGTTTTTACGCTATTTATTTGATTAGGCTGAAGTAGGTGGAACGGGATTCGAACTCGAGACTCATTGGCTGAAAGTTGAGTGCTTAAATCAATGAGCTACATTTTCGCACCGATCTGCTTTCCTGAATACAACAACTCAAGGTCGATACTGTTAGGGGAAGTAGTCCAACTAATTTAGTGCTGAGCACATCATGTCCCGCAGTCCGTATATATTTCAAAACTCTACAACACACGCTGCTGTGGTACTTGTAATTAACTGGAGTGAAATAAAGACAGACAAGGAGCTGTGGAAAGTCCATAAAGAGTCAGAATTGAAATTGACCACTGAAAAGGAGACACTCCTCATCTCAACTATATTGGTTTTCCACTTCTGTCGATCTACTCTTTCTTGTGAAATGTGGTACAGCATAGCAATGCGTATTTGTTTTGTGAGTCGGTGGCATAGCGGTTAGGACACTCGCCGACCATGCACATGGTCCGGGGTCCGATCCCCGGCCGACGCACTCCCTTACCTCGCTAAGCCAGAAATAATGCTGGTGAAGAGGAAAGGTTGGACATGAGGCCAGCAACCCCATCCTGTAAAATAAACACTGCTACAGAAACTTCAAGCCACTAGTTTGAAGCCCTATGTCCCACTGCGGAACGTGAAGGAAAAAAAATAGTAATGCGTATTTGTTTCGAGTTGCGTTGTTACATCTGTCTGTGAGAGGTTACCACTCTCCTTGATAACATGAGTGTGTATGACAGAATAAAACGCGAGGCCACTGTGTTTCATTGGCACTAGGATTCTCAAAGACAGTTGGATGACAAACTTTGAATTTCAGACAAATTTCCAGTGCCAATCAAACTAAGAAGTTGACAGTTTCATAGATTATTCATCTCTTATAATGTGATCATGGTGTTACTCTTTTACCTCACCTCTATTCTGTTAAAAGAAATTACTTATGAAATATAAATATTTTTACTAAAATAATTTACTTGTGCTGCATCTGTGAGACCCCATAATCCATCATTTGAAGCAACACCGACACGTGTACCACATTTTCTATGCGTAGTAGATACATAGGTTGGTCCGATAGGCACTAGAGGTCGACGTCCAGCAGAGAAGTTGTTTAATTTCGATTCAGAGAAAAGACGTAGAGCAGAATTCAAATGAACACCAGTGCCTGGTACAACTTTTCCACTGCCAAACGGTGACCCCATGTATACATTACCAACAACTGTAAAACTAGTTGAATCTGTGGTTACAACTCCAGTACCACCAATACTTGAGCCTTCCTATAATATAAATTATTAAACAAAATGTGAAGACAAGCAGTTTAACTTTAAGCAATAATGTAGTGAAATCAACGATTACAAGTCAGTTCAATGAAAACACAATTTGAGCATTAATTCTATGCTAACAATGTATAAAGAAAATAAGAAGAGAATGAATGAAGGACATCATTCAGAAAGCAAGCATACTCATCAAGACTATTCAACATTCATCACTTCATGTTACTTTCAGAAAAAGAAGTATGTTCACCATTGTTTGAGATTCTTGAACATATCTGGCAATGTTTTGAGGCACCAATTCGAAATACTTCTAGGACCTCAACCAGAGAGTCATGATGTACTAACGGATACTAATCTAACACCAATATCTTTCACCTCACAGTGCCACGTCATGCAATGACCATCTTTCGGCCTTTTCCATCCAGTCCCATGTCTAGCGAACAGCGACCGGTACGGGAACCTCTGGAGTGACAGTCGTAGCACATGTCCAGTCCACGGAAGTTGGTGTTGCAAGATGACTACACCCAGGGTGGTGACCTCACCATATCCAGATACACGCTGCCAGATCTCAGAATTACTTACATGATGATATCATCGGACACAAGCAGTTCTACAAAGGCACCGGTGGTCGAATATACAGAGTTGCCGGGTATCGTACTTCTAGGAATCAGTCTTATAGTACGTATCACTAGGAAGTCAAACCTGGATGAAATATTTAGCTCAGAAATAACACATATCTAGCTACTTCAAATACTTTTTACAAGTGATTCCATGTGAGTGAAAAACTTGACATAATAATTTTATAATATTTTCAAAATAATAAGTTTTGACCATATATCATCTGTCGTAAGTTGGATGATGCGATCTTTGCGATTCAGCATGAGATAATGTCGCGAATACTGAACAAACATCAACCTTGTCTGTGGAAATAAAAGAAATCTACCTGTTTCAGCTGAAGGATATGCGGTGGTACTCATTGACAAAGGTTTTCAGGTTGTTGAAACTAATATCAACAAGGTCTAGTCAGTGACCAATACAGGTTTATACGCCATTTGATCCGATTGGATTCTGGAGCTCATATACCCCATAGTAACTGCTTTTAGTCTAACCGCTATCCAAACAGCCATCCTGAAATGGTAGGACCTACAGGAACATGAGTCCCAGCCACTTTAGCTTGTTGGATCATTGCGGTATTTAAGCTGGACCACATTGACAAGGTAGCAGTTGTCGGTCGGTTTCGTTCAGGCTATGGATGCATTGATCATGTGTTCACCCTTCGTCAGTTGTTGGAACACCGCCACAAGTATTGCAGGCCAACAATCGTTGTGTTTCTTGATATTAGGGCTGCCTTCGATTCGTTGGATAGAACTGTGCTCTGGAACTGTCTGTTAGAGAGGGGTGTACCTGAGAAGTTTGTGAACATCCTGAAAGCTCTATACAGAAACACTTCAGGTAGAGTGAAGACATACAACCAACTATCCATCACTGTTCCCAACCAACAGTAAGGTTAGACAGGGTTGTCCAATCTCCCCATTTCTCTTTAGCTTTGCCATCGATGACATTCTGGAGTCAGCTCTGAAGGTGGTGCAGATGTGTACCCTGAGAGAGACGTTTTGACCTCGAGTATGCAGATGATATCGTTTTACTGTGCAATAGCATGCAGGCTGTCCAAATCGCAATTAATCACTTGGCGATCAGTGTCTGTAAGTATGGTATGTGCTTCGCACCATCTAAGTGCAAAGTACTATTACAAGATTGGCAGGAGCATGTACCTGCACTCACTCTGGCAGGTGAATCACTCGACAAGTTCGTGTATCTGAGTAGTTATGTGAGTGCTGGCGGAGGTGTGACTTATGAGATTTCCAACCGTATCATGAAAGCTAGGGTGGCATACGTCAACTTGAGCCACCTCTGGCGACGTTAGTCGGGCTACCAAAGGTCAGGTTTACAATGCTTCGGTGTGTTTCGCCTAGCATCATGCCTGTGAAACCTGATCTCTCCGAGCTGAGGATTTGCCGTGACTCTGAGTATTCGATCATGGCTGTCTTCGTAGGGTCGCTTGCGTCCGATGGAATAATCACATGAGTAATTCTGAGGTCCGGCAGCGTGTGTTTGGACATAGTGGAAATGACCATTCGTTGAGTGTCGTCATCCAGAAACACCGGCTTTGGTGGCTTGAACATGTGCTACGAATGTCATCCCAGAGGCTTCCGTACCGGTCTCTGTTCGCTAGCCAGCGCTGGGACGGGATGGAAAAAGCGCAGAGGTGAACAGCCCATGACATGGCGTCGTGGGTCGAAGGATATTTGTGGTAGGTTAGCATCGGTTGGTGCCTCACGACTCCCTGGTTGGAGTTCGAGAGATAGCTCAAGTCGGTGGCTCTACACTTTATCGGATATGGTCAAGAATCGCGATCAATGGCGAATGTGCTACAATTTCCTTCTTTCTTCCTTTTCCGACAATAATCGACGAAAGCTATTTGAACTTGTTAAATATGACTGTTTTCCTCTCAGATGAAGTACTTTATCCGTTCTTTAGGTATATTTTTACTGTTAATCTATGTTGTTTTATTATTATTGTGTGATGTATCTTCTTGGTGCCATATTGTACCAAGTTTTTGTGTTTAAATAAATAAATAAATTTTATTTCGTAGGTTCTCTTCACCCGCAAATTGTTCCATTTATCACCTTGGACTATTGGAAACACTAGATATTTTGTTTATGTGGAATGAAATTGTCAACAATTCATAATTAAAAAAACATGGAGTATGTAACACAAATTCTTTTAATAATAAAATAAATATTTCCTTCTTATACTGCCAGAAACATAGCGTAGTAAAAAGTTTAAATACAGTTGAATACTGACTGTATAATATGCAGAAATCAAATATAATAATTAGAAGTAATTTACCTTATCTGTAATAAGTTCTTTAATACTGAAGGGATTCAAGAAAATACATATTAGTTTATCTTAAAGTCATACGAAATTATGACGCTATACAGGAATTATAATTTGAATTAAAATTATAAGAGTAAAGAAGTTAGTAGACAGGTCTTGAATCCAGATAACATACTTCCTTATCACTTAGTGACAAAACGGTATCTATGATAGACCAATTGGCATAAAGTTCACACTATACGACACAAGAGATAGACAACTACACGATGATGCGACATACCGAGTAATTGACGACGGAAAACTAACCGAATTCCTTGAAGTGAATACAAGAGTAAGACTAGGCCGTCTCCTTACTATCACCGATAATATTTCTGACTATGGGGAGCAAGAAGGTGGATATATACAGTGAACCGACAAGAAGATTCTAGAAGATCTGAACTTTGTGGATGATTTATGCATTGTATCACACGAACTCGAAGATCTAGAGGAAGAGACTGACAGCGAAGATAGGACTTCAAGTGAACATAGACAAGACAAAAGTAGTGAAGACGCCTAACCAACAACAACAACAACAAGCATGAGTCACCATCATCGGGGGGAAATCTAAAGGAAGTAGTCACCTATCACACTTACCTGATATTGACAGTATCTCTTTAACAGGCGGGGCACGGATGAAGATGTTGGAGCCATTCAGGATAAGAAAAGCAAGACAAACCTTCACTATTCTGAAATCAGTGTGGTAATCTACTGTCTTCAGCATAAGGTACAAAATCTGGATCTTCATTACTAATGTCAAATTACTGCTTCTATATGGCTTCAGAGACTTGGTTCCAGCGTTACCGAAAGCACTTCCAACACGCCGCTGCAGACTTTCACCAACACCTCTGCCCCCTTTGCTTAATACTGAAGATCAGACAGCCAGCCAGTCAGAAGGGATATGCAACAGGGAACTGTAACTACGAACCAACCAACCAACAACTTACCACCCACCAAATTCACAAAAGGAAATAGGGATGGATTGGACACACACTTCAGACTATGTATTTCGGTATATGAAGGTACTTCAAGAAATAAGATAAATTCATTTGAAGCTGCAGAGAGTAATAAGAATACAAAAGGCACAGAATTACAAAGGTAGTAGTAAAAACAAACTCCAATTTTTCAACTGAATATAATATATATATATATATATCATCTTTGTTACTCAACAAACTTACCGAAGTTGTCTGAAGGACATCAAGGAGTGAATGTTCTGGCACTATATTATTATCTTTAATACTGGTCACAGTAGCTTCACGTGAAGATTTAGAAAACAAAGAGTTCTGGGCATTTGTAGCAGCATCACCTATAAAACAGTGTTAATTGATACATGTATAATATATGATCTACATATTGAACTGTAATGATATTTATGTAAAAGAAGCCCAAGATAAATTCACCGATCGATCCTTGAGTATGAAGATGAGCAAAAACAAACTTCGATTGTACAGAAAAACAAAGAGTCTTATGGATATATACAAAACGCAATCATCCATTATTTTATTTGGTGGATAGTGACTAGCAGTGGATGTGCATTCCGCCCTATTTACGACTCTTCATCTAGATCTACCTGCAATTCTATAAGAGCGTATAATGCTTTGGTGTTTGGGGTTCGAGTCTCAGTGAGAATATCATCACTCGTCCTTGGGGGGGGGATTGTAGGTGCGTCCAGCTGATGAATCCCAAATAGGATGAAATATGCATCCTGGATTTCACTGCTTGTCACCATCCATTCACCAAATAACATTATGTCAATTCTCAGAAATCATCGAGGCGTCCATACTAAGAGTTGACATGTCAACAGAGGCTGAACGTTCCGGTCTAATCAATCAATAGGAAAAATAAAATTGACCTAAATAGAACAATCATGCGTTACTGATTAAAGAATGAGTGGTGTTATACTTCCATAACTGTGATAGACCAACCTGAATACCGTCACTGAAACATGTAGAATGGAAATAACTACCACTTGAAGAATCGTTGTTATTATGTAGAAGAGCCTTGTAGATTTTTTTTTATTCCTTCACGTTCCCAGTGGAACATAGGGCTTCAAGCTACAGGCTTGAAGTTTCTGTAGCAGTGGTGTTTAGTTTTACGGGATGGGGTTGCTAGCCTCATGCCCAACCTTCTCTCTTAACCAGTCTTATTACTGGCTTAGCGAAGTAAAGGAGTGCGTCGACCGGGGATCGAACCCCGAACCACCTGCGTGGTCGGCGAGCACTCTACCGCTGTGCCACTGACGCACCTTGTAGACTTGGTTCTTTTAAATAATTGTACAAACGTATTTTATACATAACAGTAGTCATTGCAGATATGTGAATAATGTGCTAGGGTTGGTTTTTGATATTTTCAAATTTGTTCAGTTGGTCTTAACTTCGGCAATACGATGGTATTACAGATGATAAGTTAAGCATACTGTACAACTACTGAACTACTTTTGCGAAGTTACATTGTTATTTTATTGGAATAAACCAAGACAGAACATGGGATTACTAAGTACAATTTTATTGACATGAAAAAACAACTCAAGCTTCAATTGAGATGATTGTTGAGTTTGAATCCTATTTGACCTGATTCAGCTTGACCGACTGAGTAGTATCACAAGCTTGCAAACAGTAAGTGTAACTTTTGACCTAGTGGATTACAAATAAACTCATATAATCCCTGTGATCATTCTAGGGTGATTTCAGTCCTGAATTGATATTGATGAAATAAAAAAGAATCAAGATGAGAAATTCCCATGGAAAAGAAAATAAGGGACTTCAAAGAATTGGCAGAAGTTAGAATTAATGAGCCATCGAATCGGGTCCCAGTGGCTGAATGGTATATGAGCTTGCCTTGTAACCGGAAAGTCCTGGGTTCGAACCCCAGTGGGTGCGTACTGCCTATGATTCCCAAACTAGAATGAAACAGCTGTTCAGTACTCCCTGGTTTTCAATGGTTCTCTAACTGATATCAATCCGTGATCAACTCGTAAGAACTTCAAAGAACTAAATGAGTTTTGAGAAAATATTAATATCACTTTCACCTACACAACTTGTGGTAAACAAACTATTTATTTAATTTTGCTATATGAAATTATTTTTAACAAGAGCACTTGAAGATAAAACACACACACACATAACGTTTACAACTGTAACAATAAAACACCAGAATTGGATTTTTAAAGAATATTGAAAATCATATCTTTCAGTAAGACATAAAACAGAAGATAAGCTGATTAGTTGAACGCTGGATGTAAAATAAAAGAAGAACTTACGTATCTTAGGGTCATCAATATCTCCAAGTGTGGCAACTGATGCTTCAGCTAAACGAGATAATTCAGCCAACCGATGCAGGTAGATAGCAGTCACATAAGGGTCTGCTTTAAGTAATGCCTCATGATTCAGTGCATTCATAGACTCTTTAAGATCTAGATTACCCAAAAGAAGTAGGAGGTAGACTCCACCGACCAATGGAGGAGGGAAAGATTCTATAGTGAAACCTGCAAAACCCATCTAAAATAAACAAAGGAACAATAAATTAGGAGTATTTATTTTATAAAAAAAAAACTATGTTAGCAAAGAATAAACAAACGCATGATTACATTAGTTGTTGACTGCTATAAAAACAATGTCTTAATAAAATATTTCTTCAATTAAGATTTCATAAAATATTAGAAGACAACTGTATTAGGACATTTTGGTAGGATTTGTAGCTTTCTCGAAAGCATTTATCATGTATTATTATTATTATTTCATGTGGAAACCTTGCTGGAGAACTTAGTGAATGATTGTATCCATCCTTTTAAATTTCCAACAATTAAAGTATGAATTTCGGACTAGTAATTTACAATTATTTGTCCAATAGAAAAGTGCAGACATACTTTAGGATAACTCAGAGCTTATCCAGCAAAAGCCGGAACCAGAGTACAAAGAAAAAAAAACATGAATCACCTGGCACAGGATTGTGGATTACACGATGAGCCACAGTCACTACACATACGGTTAAATGACACAGCTTAGCTGTAAAGACCTCGGGATATGTAAGAGGGTTCGAAACCAAAGCCCAGTGCATAGACCAATGGGTCACTTAACAGTTAAAGCCCTGAAACAGACTTTTGTGGTTTTCTTCACAAAAGTGAAAGGGCAAATGAGAACGTCTGGTACTCACAATCAGACTGATGGACATGCTAGTCTACCTAGGAGAGCTGGTAAACCCTGATTCCATCCTATGGTGTATATGGGCTCCAGAATTCGGAAGGATAGAACGGTGCATGAACCTGTATTGGTTACCGGAAACCATGGGAACACAACTCCTGACGCTACTCCACCGCCTTGTGGATCAGACTTCAAGTCCAAGACTCCGAAGGGGGGTGACCCCTTAAGACGACTACCTGCTTCGGTCTGAGTATCCGGGCAATATACTCGCACAAACTATGAGACTTTACATGACTTATCTTTTAGTGGCAATAATGTACCAGGTTTGTGCTTTAATAAAAATAAATAAAAGGCCGTCGAATGAAAGTAGTAAAAAAACTAATTTACCAATTATAAGCCATATAAATACGTCAACCAGTGAAGAGGATATTTGCAACAAAGCGACTTGACCAACTGAGAGATTTAGGAGAAAATATAGTTAACTAATTATATTTGGATGGCATCCTATGAATCTCCACAGCAAGATCCAATCCACAGAAAAAATATAGCGAAGTTTCATGAAAGATGATTGCTTACAATGCTGAGATAAGCGCTATTAACAAATTCTGATAAAAGAACAATTATCTAATGGATTCGTATAATTATTTAGTTTAAGCTATTGGGTTCATTGCAGTCGGATGTAGTATTATTAGCCCATGAATAATAGGGATCACTTTTTAGTTTTAAAGTGATCATATATAAGCAGATTGATATCGAGTGAGGATAACATTTCAGTCATGCATTTTAACAGTTGGGATATGTGCATTGTCAGTTTCAACTATTTACAAGTATCTTCGCAGCCTAATCCCTTAACAGTGATTACGTTGGATTTCAGGCAGTTTTTCTCTTGGTATAAACGTCGCTACTGTCCCCCTATTGCTACTCAATCCACTAGTGACGCTACTGTAGACCTCATATGCATTCCTGTAAGTATCTAAAGTAGGTACCATCATCATCTCTAAAAGAGATGTGGTTTGTTGCCCAGTACCCGCTACATAACTACAGTCAACTCGCTACTTTCCTGGACTTTGATACAATCCTCTCTAGATAAAAATAGAGTGTAGAAAAAAAAGCTTCATAAAGATAATCCAAAATTCCAACTGACTTTTGCTACTTTTCGTAGAATTATAAACATGAATTTTCATACTTCAAGAAATGATGTTATACAGTTCTTTAAAAAAAAAATAAAAACCTAGAGAGACAGACAATGAGATAATTGATCAAAGTTTCAACTACACAATCAACTTAGACAATTGTAGTCAACTTGATTGATTTAGAAACAGTTTTCACCACTAATAAAAAATTCTTTAGAATACTAACAGGAACCAAAGCTGTTAAACAGTGTACAACTGTCAAAGCAGCTGAATCATAAGATCTTCACACCTTCCAGGAGTATGTTACCACTGTAAACATTCTATAAGAAAAATATATCATCTTGTCAATTGTGTCAGAGATTATTATTATTGTAACCTTTAATTCCTAGAGGAACATAGGGTTTCAGCCGTGCGTCTCCATTGAGTTCGGTTCTCTTCTAGAGTCTTCACCTCGCTCCAAGTCTGCCCACACGTTTCCATCTCCTCTTCACATCACCTCCTCCAAGTCACCCTCACCCTTGCACTGACGACCAACTCGCCGCTTCCCTTTCGGGTTCCACTCGAGCAATGGCTTGTCTAGTGATGTCACTTGATGGTTTCCTCAGAGTATGGCCAATCCATCTCCATTTCTTCCTGCCTATTTGTTTCACAATCGGTTCCTGCTGTGTTGGTTCGTTCCCAAAGATCCCTGTTGCTGATCTTTTCTGGCCAACCATCTGATCTTGAGTATTGAGCGAAGACAACTGATAATGAAGGTCTGTAGTTTGTTTGAGATGCTCTTTATGACGCACTGACCAAGTCTCTGATCCGTATAGTAAGTAGCACTGACTTCACATTGGAGTTGAAAATCCGGATCTTATTTTTCATGCTGAGTGTTGTTGACCTCCACACCTAATTGAGAGTAGTGAAAGCTTGTCTTGCTTTTTCGATTCTTGCTTTGATATCCTCGTCAGTTCCGTCCGCCTGTAGTTGAGACGATGCTTCCCAGGTAGGTAAAAGAGGTTGTTTCTTTCCGGTTCCTTCTATTTATGCTGATTGTTGTTGTTGCTGTTGGTAGTGTTGGCCACGAATCCTCATCACCTCTGTCTTCTCTATGTTCACCTGAAGTCCTATCTTTGATGCTTTTTCTGCCAGCTTGTTGCTTTTCGCTTGCATATCTTCCAGTTTGTGTGAAATCAGAAATATACCATTTGCGAAGTCCAGATCCTACAGGTTTTTTGTGTGAGTCCATTTTATGCCTGTTTCCTCATTGCCCGCTGTCAGAGATTATTAAGCATGAGATTTTCCTCTGAGGTGACGAAACAGTCTATGCCAAAAAATGGACAGACATAATGAAGATGTTCATGGTTATTATAACATTCATCTTCTATAAAGGACATTTTTCATTAAAAGATATCATCCATTTCAATTAAGTTTGGAGAATTGGCTTACTGGCTTAAGCACTTGGCTTTCAGACAATAGGGTCCCCGGGTTGAAATCTCTCTTCGCCTACTTTAACCTAGGCGACTGGGTAGTATCATCAGACACTGACGAAATCTCAGCACGGATACAGAGGGCTAGTTTCGCATATGCCAGTTTAGGCCGTCTCTGGCTTAGTAGACGTGATATCCGGCTGGCTATCGACCAAAAGGTGTGTGTATTGCTCGGCAGTCCGCTCCGTCCTCCCTTATGGCTGTGAGACCTGGCCTTTGAGAGTGGAGGACATGAAAAGGCCATCTGTCTTTGATCATATGTGCCTGCGTTCTATTTCCAGTGTGGAGTGGTATAATAAGGTGAGCAATATTGAGGTTAGGCGTCGAGTGCTAGGTGAGGAGGGGAAATCAACCAACGAAGCTGTGAAGCTACATCGACTGAGGTGGTTAGGATGTGTTACGAATGCCTAGTCATCGCCTTCCTCGACAACGAGCAATGTTAGCTGACATAGGGCCATAAGCTGGAAAAGAGCTAGCGGCGGTGAAACGAAAACATGGCACCAGTCAATGAAATCCACAAGGTAGTTTAAGCCATATAGGAAGGTGTAGACTTCCCAGTTGGGGTCCTCGGGACAGTAAAAACCAATGGCTGGAGACAATCAGTGATATGGTTAAAAATCGTTGTCAGTGGATGGCGCAGATGCATCCACTCCTTGTGACTTATAATTTCCAATGAAACTAAATTGTTCTTCGTTATTACCATTCCTTTTGTCTCATATTCCTGTCTACTGTCTCTATTTTTCATTTCTTCTACTTTCTTCTCTTGCTTTGTGTGCTACATGGAGGGAGTGTGGCGACTTGAACTGCTCTGCACATCGGTGCAAAGTTCTATGTTGAAAACAAACAAAAAAGTATCATCAGTCTTCAAGAAATAAGTGTGACTCACAGTCTGGTACATGAGTCCAATTTCAACTAAGTTGTAAAGAAAAAAAAACACTCATGTGGTTGATCATGCAAGCCTCCTAAGTTTTAAGTAATCTTATCCAACTAGTCGGTGCGTCGGTGGCACAGCGGTAGAATGGTCGTTAACCACGCAGGCAGTTCGGGGTTCGATCCCCGGCCGACGCACTCATATACCTCACTAAGCCAGTAATAAGATTGGTAAAGAGCGAGGGTTGGGCATGAGGCCAGCTAGCAACCCAATCCCGTAAAACTAAACACCACTGCTACCAAAACTTATGTTCCACTGGGAACGTGAAGGAATAAAAAAATCCAACTACTCAAAATACATGTTTGCATAATACTAATGAATTACTACTACACACTAGTGTTCCCAATATCAAACGTTCTGTTAAAGCCATTAGACAAAAATAGGATGTTTTGAAATTCCAACACATTTTGTTTCTATTATATAAAAAAGTGTGTAATACATAATGATAACAACAACAACATACTTTTAGTGCAGTTGGACGGTGAACTTCATAGTTTACTAAATCATTTATAGTCCATGCGAAACCTTGTTGATTCATATAACTGACAAACTGTTTGTTGAATGTGTTCCCCTCAACACCATAAAAGTAATCTACACCTTTCTCAGCCAATTGTTTTAACATCATTTGCAGATCGATTGATGATATGTAAGGTAATACACCACTGGTCAGTTGTTTTAAAATTGGTCTGAATTCTGGGGAAATGGATAGATTTGGATCATTTGCAGCTTGAATTAAAGATTCACTGGGCTTTTAGATTTGGGGGGGGGGGGTGTGGAGAAAAAAATGAAATAACTAGTCAGAGGTGAATTTATAAGCACAATTTCAATAGAGTATAAAGTTTTTCTCATTGTGTAGCAAAATTTCAATGAATTTACACATTAAACAGTGAAATGCATTTAGAATGTTTGAAGACATAGTTGATTCGTAGACGATGTGCGTCGGTGGCACAGTAGTTAGGACTCTCGCCGACCATGCACATGGTCCGGGGTTCGACCCCCTGCCGACGCACACCTGATATCTATGCTTGGCCTGCAAAATTTTGGCTACCGATATCACATGCTGAAAATTCCATACTTGTACCAAAAATACTGTGTGGTTTCAAGCTATAATCAAAAAAAAATATTAACATAAACAATGCAGTAACGGTAACTTCATGATTCAAGACAGACATTATCAACAAGGGATTTAGCAGTGCTGTATCTGCGATGAAACTATCACATCTCATATCTGACGAATAACTTAGTGAGAGAATCGTAACTAATAATAAAAAATAATCAAATATGCAATACTTAAGAAAGGAGGACAGATAGTAAGTGGATTTACGCTACTACGTGTGCTCCAACCTTGATTCTTATCAAATTCCTTACCGGCTTAATTATGCAACTCGGGCTAATACTGAATGAATGCCTAAGAATGGATGAAACACCTTGACTTGTTCCTGATTGAAAGTTATTTTAACACGTGGAGCTTTAACCAATTGATCGATAAAATACTCTGTCTCGTTGTTAGTCACACTTGTTCTGTACTACACTTCGTATATTTGTTCTTTTGGCCTTATCATAAGACAATTATTTTGAGTTTGGTCATAAACTGACTTTAGTTAGAGAACCATTGAAAACCCAGCAAGGAGTACTAGACAGCTGTTTTTTCTCTGTTTGGGACCCTTCGGTAATACACACACACATCACCTTAACACCGGTTGAACCCAGGACTCTTAGGTTACCAGGTTAGCTCGTTGACCGTGCGCACTCACTCGGACGGTGTTCAACAGACCATAAGTCCTAAATTCTGTCAATCCGCGACGTTTAGCGCCACCACAACCAGCCAATGCCTTCGGCGATTGTTTGTCCTCACACCCGCGACATGGTGGACCCCACTAGTCATAACTTCTCAATAGAACTCCAGGTAACTTTTTTTTTCGTGTATTCAATCAATCACTAGTGAACATTAAACTTATTTTCCAGGGTTGGTTTGTAGAGATTTGATTGATCCTGTCTTATTACTACTTCCTGGTTTTCAGTGGTTCTCTAACTGAAGCCACCTTGTGATCAAACTTCTTGAAATCGATTAAATCCCTGAAAACCAAAACTCTGACAATTATTTCATTCGATAAGAAGGAACAGGAATTTCAGTGGTGTGAAATGACTTCGCAACACACAACAGCACTTCAGTGTCGCAACATTATTATAATTATTCTCTTGAGTTCCTAGTGGAACATAGGGCTTCAACTACACGTCTCCACTTGCTTCTGTCTTCTGTACTGTGCTTTTCACCTGCATCCACGTTAGCCCATATTGCTTCAGCTCCTCTTCGCACGATCTCCTCCATGTCACCCTTGGATGTCCCACTCGCCGCTTCCCTTTCGGGTTCCACTCGAGGGCCTGACGCGCGATGTCACCCAGCGGCCTCCTCAGCGGGTGTTCAATCCATCTCCACTTTCTCCTGTATATTTGTTGAGCGATTGGTTCTTGTTTTGTTTGTTCCCATAGTTTCTTGTTGTTGATTCTTTCCGGCCATCTGATCTTCATTATAGAGCGAAGACAGTTGTTGATAAAGGTCTTCAACAAGCTGTTGGAAATATGCTTTGTGACACACTGGCCAAGTTTCTGATCCGTATAGAAGAACTGACTGACTTGACGTTTGTATTGAAAATCCGAATTTTGTTGTTGATGCTGAGTGACGAAGATTTCCAGATTGGTTTCAGGTTGATGAATGTGTTTCTCGCCTTCCCGATTCTGGATTTGACATCATCGTCCGTTCCTCCTGTGGTTGAGACAATGCTCCCTAGATAAGTGAATGAAGTAACCTCTTTCAAATCCCTCCCGTTGATAATGATTGGCGCTAGATGTTGCTGCTGTTGTTGTAGTTGGTTGGTTATTTTCATAACCTCCGTCTTGTCTATGTTCACCTGGAGTTCTGTCTTCTCTGGCTGCTTCTTCCACCAGTTTGTCGGTTTTCACTTGTAAGTCTTCGATTTTGTGTGACATCAAACATAAATCATCCACGCGCGAAATCCAGGTCTTCTAGGTTCTTCACGTCGGTCCAGGATATCCCTGTCTTCTCGTTTCCCACTGTTTGACGCATAATCCAGTCCACCACAATTAGGAATATCATTGGTGATAATAAGCACCCTTGTCTGACTCCTGTGTTTACTCCAAACGCCTCGCTGAGTTTCCCGTTGTGGATCACTTGACATGTGCCGTTGTCATGTCACAACATGGTGAGTACAAATGTGCAATTAAACATCACAGCTTTTAATTCAAATATGCTAAAAATTGGACAACAAAGATGATTAGCAAACAGGAAGTTGCAACAAATACGTTTAAAGACAGCAAAAACAATACGTCGAACAGGTATCATTTTTTATTTCATTAGGAGAGAATGAATCAACTGAACCTATGTGTTCTCGGAAGGAATCAATTCAGCCATTTTCCTTAATGGATTATATGAGCCTGACAATACCCCTTTTCCCTTTAGCCATTTGCTAGTTATTATTATTTTATGTATCATCGATTATTGCGTAAATTTTCTTATAAATAGTATACATGCCTTTGAACTGTGATCTATTGATCTTAACAACTTCGTGTTATTTAGAGGACATCAATGTTACCCAGAAGGTCCTGGGTTCAAACCCCGGTGGGTACGTACTACTGAAGAGTCCCAAACTAGGACGAAACAGATGTCCAGTACTCACAGGTTTTCCAATGGTTCTCTAACCAATGTCAGCTCATGATGAAATCCTGTAACCAATCAACCAAATCCCTACAAACCAATACTTGAATAACAATTATTCTTTAAACCTTATGCATATGTATACAACTGGAGCACCTAATGAGGAAGTTATCGAGAAGAACATACTCCAGTCAATCTGTTTGTCTTCTAAATGTTTAAATGGGGATTTTCGCTATGATACCAGAGTATCTTTAGATGCTTTTCGTATCCCACACATGAATTAATTGCTACCTTAGGCATACTTTGATTGGACACTAGGCAGTAACTAATTTTCATGAGTCGAATCCATCGTTTAGTGCAATGTGGTGGTCACTATACTAGGTGGCTTACCATCACAGTTGGTTAGAGGCAATCAGTAGGAAGCCTCGGACCTAAGTTTCGTACTTGTTGGCACTTATCAACAGTGTGTATCCGAAATAATAATACATGATGCTAAATTTTAATGAAATCGACAAAACAGTAATCTTACACGCATAAAGACTGCAAAAGACATCAATCTAAAGCTTACCTTGAAACCATTTGTAGCCAAATCGATTGCTCCATGAAAAAGATCAGACCATTTCAAAGAACCAAATTGTTTGTGCATTGCCGCAAGACCACGCACAAGTGCAGGAATACCTACTAGGCTTGCATGGTTACTTCTATTCGGTTTATCGATGTCTGCGACATTATTACGAACAGGACAGGAGAAGTCGAATAAATGGCTTGTCTGCTTATTGCGATCACGAACCATCATAGCACCACAACCACCCAAACCTGTATTCAGTATACAAATGTAAAAATATCGTTTATGTGGAAAGCAGATATCTGGGTGGCATTACATTATAACCTAACTTAGAGACACTATACAAACAGATAAAAATAACATAAGACCCGATGTAATAACCCATCATCAGTCCAAATCAGAACACTAAATTAAAAATCAGCAAAAATGGACGTGAAAATAATGCCGAAGGTTATGAAAAGCTATAAAACAAAAAGGAAAAAGGGGAATTGTATTAATGACACCTAACATGCAAAAAAGCATCCAATGGAAAAGAATATTTAGATTATGGGTTTTCATAGGGATTAGGATTCATTTCAATGTTGATTTCGTCCTTGATTTTCAATGATCACTAACCAATGTTGGATTGTAACGCAATCAACATTGAAATTAATTCAAGTCCCAACAAAAACTTCTTTGACGGCAACTGGATAGGTGTCCTGAAGCTGTACTGAGAAGTGACCAGTAAAAGTCCACCACATCAAGATCAAAATGGATGCTCATCGAAGGCATTGGCTGAGGGTAGCGCTATATCTTGAATTGACAGAAGTTAAAATCTATGGGTAATCGAATTCCGCCTTAAGTGTCTAAACAGTGAACGAGTTTCGTTTCGTAACTTGAAGGTGGTGCGTTCTATCCCTGGTGAGGTCGTCGGCGTGCATTGTTGAAGAGTCACAAACTAGGACGAGACTGCTGTCTAGTACTTCCTGGCATCCAATGATCTGTAACTGATGTTGGTTTGTGGCAAAATCAATATTGGAAAAGAATATGCTACATAAAACGACGAATAACAGTGTTCAACAATTCTTGGTTGATGCAACAAAGGTTAACTGTCTAATGAACTACATATAATATAAAAGTTTTACCACATCTTATTGAACATGTATAGCTATAAAAACCAAGAAAGAAAATGAATAAAATATGCATTAACCTAAAATAAAATACCAGACTTATGAATGACAGCTAGGAGTGAACTAAACTGCATCACTTATAATGAATGAAGGTATATGATGAATTATTAATAAACACTAATTTAAACTTACTTGCTACATCCGGACGAGTTACAGTTAAACATATTACAGTTGACACCATTGCATCGATAGCATTTCCTTTATTTCTCTTCATAATATTTAAACCAACTTCTCCACAGAAGTCATCATCAACCACTACAGCTCCATGAGGTGCAACCTTAATTAAAAATTAACCAACTGAAAAAAATGTTGTTACCTGAGGTTGCCCGAAAATAATACTTAGAATTAAGGCTATAGTTATAGCAGCTGATAAGATAATTACAGACACCACGACAATATTTACACCTTCTAGTCTCCATTTTCGACTGGACTTTCTCGACGAATCCTTCAGGATAGTTTCAGTATCTTTATTGACTATGTACTCATTGTCATCACCAAAAGGAGGGCGAGTTTTAGTGACTTCCGATTCAGTAAGTTCAATATCCTGAGGCTTCTCTTCATACTTGCTTTCCATCCCAGAAATGAATAATGTGACAATGAAACCAGAGATCACAGCAACTAACAGTAATTACAGATCAACCTAAAAATAGGGTAGTCATTAAAGAATGAGTGAGTAAAAAATAACATATTACTCAAAATAATAAACTTGGCAATTCTTAAAGAAATTCGAAAGTCCTGGGTTCGAACCCCGGTGGGTGCGCACTACTGAAGAGTCCCAAACTAGGACGAAACAGATGTCCAGTACTCCCAGGTCTTCCAGTGGTTCTTTAACTGATGTCAGCTCATGATGAAATCCTCCATGCAATCAAACAAAATCCCTACAAAACCAATACTTGAAAACTCCGTAAATGTTGTACTATCTCCTTTAGAATCATTCGGACACTAAACTCAGATTAGTGAAGCACGAAGATAATTTTAAAAAATGTATCAAAATCGTTCGGTCTGACTGAAACAAATGCGCAGTCATAAAATGAGAAATTATACGCAGATTTTAATGATCAGCTTAAGTGAACTTAAGATAAAACTGGTAGAGAAAAAACACTGGAAAATATGGAGAATATTTGAGCAAAAAATATCCTTTTCGATAATTTCCTCTTCTGGCTCTACAACTACATATATATTATTTATTATTCCCTTGAGTTCTGAGTGGAACACAGGAATTCAACAACACATCTCCACTTTGTCGTATCTTCTGCCGTCTTCTTCAGCTGGGTCCATGATTGCCCACAATCACTTATCTCCTTCTCACACGATCTCCTCCACGTCACTCTCGGACGACCCACTCGTCCCTTCTCGTTAGGATTCCACTCGAGGCCCTGGCGCGCGATGTCATTCGACGGTTTCTGCAATGTATACCCAATCCATCCATCTTCACTTTCTCCTACATATTTGTTAGGCGGTCGGCTCTTTGGTTGGTTGGTTTCCACAGACTCTTGTTACTTATTCCTCCTGGCCATTTGATCTTCAGTATGGAGCGAAGGCAGCTGCTGATGAAAATCTGCAACTTGTTGAAAATCCTTTCCTTACACGCCAAGTTTTTGACCCGTATAGAAGGACCGACGTGACATTGCTGTTGGAAATCCGAATCTTGTAGTTTATGCTGCGAAGTGCAGAAGATTTCCAAACTGGTTACAGATTGATGAATGCGTATCTTGTCTTTCCGATTATGATTTTGACATCTTAATCCGTTCCGCCTGCAGTCAAAACGATGCTTCCTAGATGAGTGAAGGAGGCAACCTCTGTTACACGTATACACAGAATATTTCAGAATACTCGTCATTAACAATATTGTTGTTTTTAAATATTCTCGATTTGTTAAGATCAATGAAATTACAGTTCAGAATAGACGCTTAAGTTATAATAAGCATAAGAACGCAATGGCAAATGGAATATCAAATAAAATTAAGGAAATTTTCACAACAAATTGAGGATCGTTAAAACCTTTATGGCCAAGGTTAGGACAGTGTCTGAACCAACTTCTTTTGGATACATACGTTAGGTTTCTTAATGTAGATCTCAACAGCTTCAGTAATATATATTAGACGAACTCTTAAGGTAAAGTTAAGATTAATTCCACTATGGACAAAATTTATTTTGATAAAGTCACACAGTGTTATGCAGTTATATTTACTGATGACGTTTCAAGAACAATTTATTGCTCATATTCATATCAAGGTACTCACACAACTTTTTTGTTTTTTTATATGCATGAGTAAAAATTGATTAGACATATGTTAAGACAAATTTTATCCACAATGCAATTATGCTCAAAATCGTTGTCAATGGCGCAGATGTATTCAGTCCCTGTAATCTTTCATATTCCTTTCTACCATTACTCATTCTGTTTCACTCTTATACTTGTCAAAACTCTATTGATTCTCTTCACTCATTTTCTTGTCTACCTTTGTGTGCTCTTTGGAACGTGGCAACTCGAACTGCTGCACTTCAGTGCCAAGTTCTATGTTGAATCCAGCCAGCCAGCCAGCTCTACCACAGTGCCCAAGTTTTATCCTTATATCAAAGTTAAGATTAGTTCGTATGTCGTAGATGACTTTGAAAGCTTCGTTAACATCAATCTTGTGTTCTGTATCCATGAGATGAGATAGACTAGAGCTATGAATGGATTTTGTTTGTCCCTTACTTAACCACACAGGATGGTGATTGGAAATCTGACGATAAACATGCCTAATGGTATGGCCTATGTAGCTGACTCCACAGGAGTAGTCAAACTGGTAGATACACATAGAAGAGGCGAAATTAGGCAGATTTTCTTTTACTTCCGAATTCAAAATAGGGGTGGTTTTGAAGACAGTATAATTTAGCAGCGCTGAATGCCCTTTATACCGCATTCCTTAGGCGTTGTTAATATCTCACTGATGTTATCCCCGAGGAACTGAAGTTGTAAGAATAAGGCTTTTCCGGAACTGTTGGTACTTTGGCCTGCCTTGACCTTGCTTCATATTCTTATCGATGAATTTTTCTGGGTAACCGTTCCCACTCGCAACTGTTTAATAATATTAAGCTCTTCATTAAGACATTTATCAGAGCAGATTGCTCTTGCTCTGTTCACTTTATTAGATTGCGTTCGTATTTCAAAGGCACGAAGCTGAAAAGTGAGCATACTAACCAGTTGATACAGGCTTTCTGTGTGCACTTCTTATTGTACCGTCCTCTTTTCTAGTCATAAGGATGTCTAGGAATGAAATACTAGAGTCTCTTTTTTTCTCAATGTTAAAACTTATCGCAGGATGAACATCGTTAAATTTGTCCAGGATGTTCTTTGCTTCATCCCCATTTTTCATAATCGAAAATGTATCATAAATGTAACGACATTATAATTCTAGTTCATCAATTACATCTCTCAAAGGCCCATTCTCTAGCTTTTCGATTAGAATGGGTCCTAGTGGTGACCCCTTTGCCACACCGTCAATTTGTCTGTATGGTTTCTTATTAAATAAAGTGGACATTCATTGTGCATTTCAAAAGAAGCTCTTTTATAAAAGATATAGGAGTGCCGACATCGATGTTTCGTCTAATTAGTTCTTCGCATACAAAGTTTACTGTTTCCATTAGTGTACGCTGATGAATAAGGAAGATACGTCAAATGATATCATGAATTTGTTGTCCACATATAAATCTTTTATCATTTCAACAAATCCAAATGTGTATCTTACGCTGTTTCACCAATTCAGTATAGAAGTAGTCCCAGATGAGTCCCACCGCGTGCACTTGATTCCAAGAAGTCTCTAGCTGTCGTTTTGAGTCATGTAGGGAAGTGTACACTATTTTTCTAGGGTTCTCGAGACTTAAGGACCAATGACTACAGAATGTTGGTGATATGACTCAAAATCGCCCTAAATCATGCATATACATTCACTCCTTGTGATCTTTGGGATTCTAAAATTCATTAATTCTTTACAGAAAGTAGGTTCAAAGGAATAACAAAAGGGCTAATAAATTGCAGGCAAACGACTGACTAAGCACACCTCCTAAAGACACACTAATGCTTCAAATACCTCACCTGAGATTGTGGCTTCAGTTTAATGATACTCTTTTTGGAAGAAACTGCATTTCCGGAGATTTTTTAGTGCAAATACTAAGGAAGGTCGGCTTCACACTGTTTCATCCCCTGAGTTTTCAAAAGTAGCATAGTTATGGCGTTTCGGTTGTCAGGTGGGTTAGCTTGTGACTCAGAACCAACTAAATTTACTCCCATCTGACTTGAAAATAATTCAGTACATAGTGCTGCTATCAAAGTAAATGTTCATCTATGTAGAAGGTGAGAATAAGCTAAAGGAACGCCGTATTGATTCAAAATAAAAAATTATGTGATTAGCCGCAAATGAAGTGTTAGTTTTGCCTCTACTTTTAGGGTCTAGGGTTAAGGTTAACGGTTATGTTAGAGCTAGAGATTATACTAGCAAGTTGGCGTTAAGGGTGAGTTAGGTTTAAACTAAGGTAAGAGTCAGGGGCCAGGGTGTCACAGAGTCGTCCGAATAAATAAATAATAAACAGTTTATCAACAATCTAAGAGGGCAACGGAGAAATTTATTCGGAATGCTTTTTAAAGGTCATCCATCTATTCTTTGAGTAGTTTCGTTTTGGGCTGCTATAGTTTAGAGTTACCCCTAAGACTTGGTTGGTATTCATAAAATGATTCATCTTTAGATGAAGAAACCTGATAATTATAGTAACTATACCACATGATCGTATAATCCCATGTCAATAGAATCTATCCAGTAATTTGTCTTTAAAGGTTATAAATTCATATGTTAGTTAATAAGTTCTAATACACATGGATATACAATTAACTAGCAAAAGCTGTAAATTGAGTAGTCAAACCTTCTTTGTAGCAACCTTAGCGTAAGTCCCGCGAAAGTACAATCTCCAATATCCAATGTTGTTTTTAGGAGATAGTATTAACCAATTTGATTTCTTTGTGCTCTCCTCTTGATTGTGAGGTAAACTTCCGCGTAACTTGTCCCGCAACTCGACTGTTGTAGCTTTGGTTGATTCCAAAAGGAGTAGTGCAGGGATTAATTATATGTGGTTTGTAGTATGAGGTGTGTTAAGATTGTTACTAATATGAATGGAGTTGATCCTTTCACCAGTTAGTCCTCCGGCATCGTCGTCAAAAAAAAGAGATAATAATAACAATAATAGATATAATTAGTGAAGTTATTCAGACTAATAGACAAAAAAAGAATAAGAAAACGTAACAACAGTTAGCTGATTAAATTTGATGATTGATATGAACAATATATATGTATATCGGTAATAATGATCATAATAAGTGTATTGAAAGTTGTCAGGAGAGTAAGACAGGAGTATGTAAAGAAGTAAAACGACAAGTTTAATTGTCTACCCCTGAATGGTGTATGCGATTTTAAGGGGATAGGCCATTTAGATGCAGTACTTGTGTGGCTGCATGGTTGTCCAGCCTCCGCTTAAAGGTGTCCACAGACGGTGCCATAGCCACATCTGCCGGTAAGGAATTCCAGGGACAGCAAACCCGCAGTGAAAAGAAGAGGGAGCGCACCCGAGTCCTTGTCCACTGATGAGCTATCCTTCTGCGATTTCCACGAGGGAGCCTATTCCTACTCAATGGCAGAACACCTTTGTTTGGGTGATTCTGGTCATTTGTTATTTTGTAGGCAGTAATGAAATCCCCCCTAAGACGACGGTAGCTTAGTGTGAATAGGCCTAATTTCTTCAGCCTTCCATCATATGGTTTATTTCGGAGACCAACCACTCCTTTTGTTGCCCGTCGTTGGACTCTTTCCAAGAGGTTGGCGTCTCTTCTAAGCAGTGGGGGTGCAATAATATTATGCACTTCAAGGTGCGGTCTGACGTATGTTTTATACAACCTTAGAAAGAGCTCAGGAGTGAGTGCACCTAACTGTCTATGTGTAAAGTGTATGACCGCATATGCCCTCGCTACATCCCCCGTGTAATTTACGCTTGTGTCCATTTTCTCCGTTAGAACTAGACCTAAGTCAAGTTCCGACGTTGTGCAGGACAAGCTTTCATTGCACAGGGTGTAACTTGCATTCTGCAGTCTACATGTGCGTAACTTCACTACTTTGCACTTTTTCAGGTTGAAAGTCATGCCACTGGCCACCACCCAGTCTTCCAGGAGCTTTAGGTCTGCATGCAGCCTATCTGAGTCCTACGGACACTTTATCGCCCTCCATATCTTTACGTCGTCAGCGTACAGAAGAGTCGGGCAGCTTAGAAGGCATGGCAGAGCATTGATAAAAAATCAAAAACATCAGTGGTGCTAGGATAGAACCCTGCGACACTCCTGATGACGAGCTGTGCCAAGATGATCGAACTCGATTGACCTAAGTGCAAAATTGCCTTTCAGCTAGGTAGTCCTTTAACCATGACAGAAGTGGCTTATCTATACCTGCCTGACTTATTTTGTGTAGGAGAAGTTCATGGTGAACTGTGTCGAATGCCTTCTCAAAGTCTAGGAAGATCAAATAAACTGGAACATTCATATCCCAGCATGATGTCCAATTGTCCCAAGCTGATAATAGGTTAGTAACGCAGTATCTGCATTTCCTGAAACCGTGTTGGGCTTCATGAAGTATATTAGACCTATCGAGATATTCCCTGATGTGATCGTCAATAATACTTTCCAGTACTTTTGATACCACTGGGAGTAGAGCTACTGGTCTACAACTAATGGCATTTTGCCTATCCCCACCCTTGAAGATCCGAGAAAGGATGGCTCTTTTCCACTCTCTTGACAGTTTCCCCGATTCCATTGAGTGTTGGAGCAAATCGCATAAGGGCCTACAGAGAGCTTCGGCACACTGTTTCAGAACAGGTGGCCTGATGTCTTCACAACGTGGGGACTTCCCAGGTGTGAGTCGCTGTAGCTTCCTTATTACTATTGCGGGGTTTATTTATATATTTATATAATAACTTATCCATGCCTGTACAATTGGTATGTTCCTGCATAAACAGGAATATATATATTTCGGGAGTAGCAACTAGGTCTACCTCCTGTGAACTGAACGTTGCAGCCATCTCCAGACTAGTGAGATACTGACCGTTTGGGCCTACTAAGGCGCATGCCTCCTGGTTGGTTGGTTGGTTTTCTTTCCGAAATTAATCGGCACAAATTTTTGGGGTTTGCTAGGATTTTTTAGCCTGGAATGACCTCCTGTCCCTCCTGACTCTTGCATTGCACTGGTTCCTGATGTTCCAGGTATGCATCGTGGTCGATCTGACTCTTAGGTACGCACCACGTAAACCAAGCCTTCCGCTTTGCTTGCAGAATATGTTGCGTGCCTCTCTTTAACCATGATGATTTTCTTTTGGGCTGTGTTGTGACTAAAGGGACGGTATCCGAGAATACTGTATGAATAATCTTTTTTACCACCACCCAGTGTTCATCCACAGATAGCTCATCTCATGCTTAGGGCCAGTCTGCGTCGGACAAGAGCCTCCGCATTTCAGCATAGTCAGCCTTGCTGTAACACAGACATGGTCGCGTAACGTCTCACTGCAAATGTTCACAGAGAAAGAGATCGAAACCTATGACTGCATGGTCACTACTTCCTAGAGGAGTCATGATCTGGACCTTTTCGACAAGTAGTTGGTCACTAGTTAGAATGTAGTCTAGTTTTGATGACTTTCGACTAGGGCCCCACCTAGTGTCGTCTCCAACATTCTCAGTCACTCCCGTGTTTCGAAAAGTTTGCAGTAGACTTCGGCCAAATTTTCCCTCAGCATACCCCGAGCCAAGGTTCAGTGATGGGGCATTGAAATCTCCAGCAATGGTGATTTGGTCATAGCCCAAGTCTCGTATCCCTGTGATAGTGCTGAGCAGTAGCTGATTGTGCTCTGCCCCATAGGTGGTTGACCGGTAGATGCCACCCAGTAAATGCTTGTTGTGGCCTACAGTGAAATGACACCATAGGGAGTCTGGGAGTTCAATATGTGGTGAGTCCGTTGCGCGCACACACTTAAGTGGCCTGTCAAAGCATATAGCAACTCCCCCTTCCTTATTATCCCTGTCTCTCCTGACCAGAACCATATCACCTATACTGATTTCGTTATCGGCGATAGTGGAAGTTAGCCACGTTTCGGTGAGAATGATCATTTTCAGTTGTAGGTGTGCTTGGAGATCTCGGAGTTCACCTATTTTTCCTCTAAGCCCAGTCGCATTGCTATATGAGCAGCTGACAGTGAGTCTAACAACCTCAGCGTGTTGTGGGGTAGTTGACGTGAAGCTGTCTGCCGGTAGGGGACTTAATGTTGGGACTAGTTGACCGATTCCGATGGAACCGGCCCGTTGTAGTTTTTTCCATGGATTTAGGCAGGACAATTGGGTGACACAGACTGTTATTCTCAGAACTGCATCGTTCTAATGTCACTGAAGCTTGGGGACGTATTAAAGCCTCAGTTTGCTACCTCTTTATGGTTCGAGGTCTGCTTTCGCAGCATCGGATGTGTCCCCCCATTTTTCCCTTGGTCTCATACCACCGTTGAAGTGCTATGGCCAAATGCTCCGGGGAGTTGAATGTGACACTTAGCAGCTTTGGGGAGCTAATCAGTGTGAGATGAGAGAGGCGAGGTAGTCGGGAAAGCCAGATGGCTCCAGAAGCGCCAAAATCAATATGAGATGACAGCCAACTCCATTGCTGTACGTCATGCATGTGTTTTTCACAAGAACTGCACGTATTGTCAATCAGTCGTTTTCGGAGGACATCTACTGGTAAATCATGATGATTAAGTAGGTCCGTGCGAATGATAGGCATTGTGACGTCAGCGAGAAGGAAAATCCACTGAATAGGTTTGCGTAAACCTACGTTCAGATAGACGTATTTCCTACGAAACGTTGGTTTTCCATTTTCAGCCTGTAAGTTGAAGGTAGGTTCCTTCTGTCAACCTACTACTGTTGCAGGAAGGACGCTGACTTCTGTGCCTGTGTCGACTAAGTATCGGGTCTGGCTGACCACATCACGAATGTAAAGTAGGCGGCTAGTGCCACCGGCGACGGTTGCCGCTAACGCGTGCCGGCAGGATAGTTTCCCACAGACTTTGAGACATTGCCGAAATTACAAGGTTTTCGGCAACATTCCGCTTCCTGGCCATAGGTGTGGTGGTACCAGCAACAGTCAGGGCTTTTTGTTGAACATCGTTTGGATTTAGATCGGCCACGTGTGTTCTGCCGTTGAGGGGATGGATTTAGGACGACGGTAGGAGGAATTACTAGGCATGTTTGACCTAAGCATCTGCTGGATGGAGTTGCACAACTCTATTACTGCAGTATCCCTACTCGAAGCCTGTTTGGCAACTGAGCATATTTCAGTAACTGGCCGTTTAGTTATTTCTAGAATTTTATCTGG
>OX235274.1:82755738-82918396 GCA_944472155.2 Trichobilharzia szidati
AGTTATTAGGCTTTAACATCACGTTTAATATTTTATTTAGAAGATCAGGCCTTACGAGCCGGTACAAACTAAATTGATTTTTCACACATTGGTTCCCCTCAATGAGTTGAATAAATCAAGAACAGCAGTTTATGCCGGATAAAATGGTACCGCCATTTATTTTGTTGGCTTCTCATCAGCTGCTTACAGACCAAAGCCGCTATTAATTTTATCTATAGAAGCAACTTTAACATACTTGCACAGAGTTCATTTTAAGCAAAAAGCAACCAATATGTGCATACTATAATAACACATATAATAATAAACTTAATCCCGAACAAAAATGATCATACACAGTGAAAACTCTCAGCAATATGTAATCAGATGAAGGAGAGGGTGAGAATGTCCAGTTAACAAAGAATGAAAAGACTGATAACCGCCTCCTTCTGAACGTTCAAATCGGGTTTCAGGCGCCTGATGGAGACTGCTTTCGCAGACTTAAGGAGAATTGAACTTTTTTTCCTATCGATAGTTTTGAACGATCTTGTGAAGTCCACCTCATGACCCATGTCAAGGATATGCCTGAAGATGGAACTGTCCAAAGCATTTATTCTTTTTAGTCATAGGGTTTTTGGTACATGTTCAGGATATCGGAAGCATACCCTTCTTTTATTCTGCAAAAACTGTTGTTCTTGCTTTATTTAAATTAATTTTCTTGATCTTCTTGATAATGGCGTAACCGTAAATGGTCCGTCCCACCAGTGGCCTGTCGTAAACTTAATGGAAACCGACGGACGTGATTGCACGAGAAGCTGTTTTTTAATTTTAATACGTGATTAGAGTAATTCCTTTTGCCCAAAAGTAATTTGGTGCAGTCGAATAGATTGAAGCAATAATAAGATATCAATAATGGTGTGTAATCTTCATTTTTGTCCCCCTCATTCCCTCTTCTGGAAGCTTAAGTTTCCTTAAAGATCCGTTGCAGCCGTTATAATATGTAACTGAAGGTGGGACAAATATTGTATGGTCTTATGAAATACTCTGGCGTGAGTAAATTTAACTGCATACGCCTTCTGCGTGACAGAAAGTGCCCTGGTAACACCATCTGGGTAATTCACTCTTGGGATGAGATCTAATTTCCTCCCTGAGGCTACACAGGATAAGCAATAGCTAGTCAAGAATTTACTTGCTCTTTTCAACGTTGAGGTGAACGGTGGCCCAACTGTGGACCTATTGAGGCTGAGGGACATTAGGCCCAACTGCGCCTCAAACTTAAGAGAATCAGGTCCTCATTGAACTATTTTATCTTTCGAAAATGTTTATCACTCTCAAAATCTTTGCATCACCGATGTAAAGAAGGGCCAGCATGTTTAGAAGGCATATTATTGTTCCCTTGGGTTCCTAGTGGAACATAGGGCTTCAACTTCGCGTCTCCACTTGCTTCTGTCTTCTGCTGTGCTTTTCACTTGCATCCATGTTGTTCCATACTGCTTCAACTCCTCTTCACCCGACCTCCTCCATGTCACCCTTGGACGTCTCACTCGCCGCTTCCCTTTCGGATTCCACTCGAGGGCCTGACGCGCGATGTCACCCAGCGGCCTCTTCAGCCACCAGTGTCCAATCCATCTCCACTTTCTCCTGCATATTTGTTGAGCGATTGGTTCTTGTTTTGCTTGTTCCCATAGTTTCTTCTTGGTGATTCTTTCCGGCCATCTGATCTTGAGTATAGAACGAAGACAGCTGTTGATAAAGGTTTGCAACCTGTTGGAAATATTTTTTGTGACTCGCCAAGTTTCTGATCCGTTTAGCAAACTGACTTGACGTTCGTAGTAACCTCTTTCAAATCCCTCCCGTTGATGGTGATTGGCGCTGGATGTTACTGCTGCTGTTGTTGTTGTTGGTTGGCTATTTTCATAACTTCCGTCTTGTCTGTGTTTACCTGGAGTCCTGTCTTTGCTGCTTCTTCAACCAGTTTGTCAGTTTTCGCTTGTAAGTCTTCGATTTTGTGCGACATCAAACGTAAATCATCGACGCGCGAAATCCAGGTCTTCTAGATTCTTCACGTCGGTCCAGGATATCCCTGTCTTCTCGTTTCCCGCTGTCTGACGCATAATCCAGTCCACCACAATTTGAAATATAATTGGTGATAATAAGCACCCTTGTCTGACTCCTGTGTTTACTCCAAACGCCTCGCTGAGTTTTCCGTTGTGGATCACTTGACATGTGCCGTTGTCGTACAGCTGTTGAATAAGGTTGATGAATATTTGGGGTACGCTGTAGCACTTGAATATTTTCCAAATTACTTCGCGGTCAACGCTGTCGAAGGCCTTCTCAAAGTCTATGAAGGAAGTTGAGGTAGAGGTTTGGTTGCCATTCCATGCTTTGTTCAATGATGATGCGTAGAGTTGCAATTTGGTCAGAACATGATTTGCCTTTCTGGCCGATCTCAAGCCCATAAAACGAGGAAGGGTTGAGCGTGAGGCTAGCGATCCTACCCCTTGAAGTTGATCAAACAACTATAGAAACTTCAGTGCACGAGAAAAGAACAGTCTAAGTAATCATATTGGTAGAAAGGTCAGTTTCTAAAAACTGGTCTCATCCAGGATTATGACAGCAAGATTCAGCTAAAAAGGAAAGAAGATTTCGGTTATCTGGTGCTAATAACAACTCGGGAAGAGAGACGAAGGGAGACAACAACTCAAATGGCGACACCAAAATCCTCATAGGCGATATTAATATAAGACAAAATTGGAGCAGACAGTACACCAAGGGAACTCGTCAAGGGTCGAGATGAATGACAATGAAGAATTTTTCGCAGACTTCCGCGCCTTCAGTGATTTGATGATTGGAGAAGGGGTGTACAAACACAAGGACATACACCGAGCGAGAGACATGTATTTCATCTGTTGGACACACCAAAAGTCATATATATTTCATCTCGCTACTGCTCAAGGAAGATGAACAAGAGGAGGATAAAGTGAGTTCGATGCACATCCACTGAATAAAGAAGTGGAAAAGAGTATTAGGAAAGACACTATACAATTCTTTGACACACTGGCAACTCAAGCAGAACAGGCCACAGTTAAAAGAGATCTCAGAACATCATTACAGATAACTAGATCTGTATCTGGGATGAGATCAATGAGTATCAAATCAATAAAAGACAATCAATGGAACCTAACTACAAAAGAGGGGAGAAAAAATGGGCTGATCACTTTAAAGGACTCTTGGATCAGCCACCATCTGTCACTCGTCCAGAAATGCCAGTGGACATCAATCCTCCAACAAAAGCAGAAGTCTTGAACGCAATCAAGCTCCAGGAAGCTAGGTGGGAAGGCAGCAGTATGAGACAGAATTCCTCCCAAAATATTGGAAAATGAACCGGAGATCACCGCGAATATGTACACACCGCTAATGCCGAAAGTTTGGGAGGAAAGAGTGGTACCTGTTGATTGAAAGAAAGGCCACGCACTTGCCTAAATATACTCTGTTCACTAGTTGTCCATAACTATCAGCATGAAGTGGAACGAGGTCTGGGTTGGCGCTCAACCTTGATCGTGAGCTTAGTGAAGGTTTTACAATTTGACATTTATACGAACCTGTTCTGATTTTTTGTACAATAATCAAGCAATTTAAACTTTTGAAAAAGTATTAATTTATGGTACTTGGTAAAAATGACATGCATTACTCGTAAACTTATCGGTTTATACGAAATACAAATTATTGTTGTTATTGTTATTAAATTCAGAAAGAAAGGGGGTTAAGGTCTCTTCATAAACCAGTGGGTAATCACGCTCTTGTTCACGTCAGGCACAATATTGAGTTGCACTGGATGCGGATGGGAAACTGCAAAATGGTGTAAAATACAATTATGGATGATACATCGCTGGATGTACATTTGCAGGATATATACGACAAACAGCTAGAGTCCTTGGAATGTTAATATACATTTGCAATATTTAATGCTAACCATATAGGTCTTACCATAGAAACTATAACTTTTCGAATGAAAACCTAGCTTTGTCCAAGCATTGGAGTTGTTGTGTTTTCTCCTATCAGAACAACCAGACTTTAAGCGAGTGAAGAATACGAATAAAAGAGTAAGTTTTAGTTTTAATAAAGGCCTAGGTAGGTAAGATAAATAGAGTATAATAGAACCTATTTAAAAAATTGTGATGAAATATATGTTATGGTCTGGTGAAAGGCGGCTTCAAAGACTAGAACCTGTAGAGCATGCTAGCCTATAAGATATCTCACGAATTTCCGTAGGGCCCATGGGCAGGCTTTTACATGTTAGGAGCAGAAGCAATTTTCTTAAAGTTCAGATCTAAACAGTCATCATTGTTCTTTTGTGTTTGGGATCTAAACTCATGTTTAATTCTTGACCCATCAAAAACGCATGTTTCTGTCTGACAGATCGGAGCAAATCCCATTTGTGAACACCACCGTATCTACTAATCAACATGCTCCACTCCCCTCCTTCTTTATCTTAAGCTCCTTAGCCACAGAGGCTCTAATTTAAATCGTTTACACCTGACGACATGCTCCAACTGTTGGTTAAACTCTCTTATGCACTTTGAGAGGAATCTTTGGGCATAAGGAACTGTTGGGACAGACAAAACAAGAACCTGCTGATCAACAAATATCCCGAAGAAAGTGGAGATCAATAGGTCACATGCTGAGACCATGAAATGATATTGCACTCAATTCAGGCCCTCGTGTGTAACCTGAATGGGAAACAACGTATGGGGAACAGAGGATATTAGAGACCGCAGAGAACCATGGGGTCAACTAGTGAGGATCTCAGAGAACATGGTGAAATGCAAATGTGTCTCTGAGGCCGTGTTTCACTTGGGACCCAAGTGAACAATAGTAAATAATAATAGCGTAACCCTCGAACTACTATAGAAGTAGACCACCAATATGCCGTGGTATATTTTGTGACGGAGAAAGTTATATCGAACAGTGTTAACTACCTTTTCAAAGTTAATAGAGATCTCACGTACTGGGGCGTTCATGTCCAGGAATAATGCAAACTCATTTCTAAAATTACGTCTGGGAAACAAAAAGACTAAACATAGAATATTCTTTTCAACCACTTCTTCGTCAGGGTTCTACGGTAATGCATACCTAAAGTCTAAAGAGAAATTGCTTTTGACTATGGTGATGAAAAAATAACGCAACACTAAAAAAGCGGTAAAATATCTTCCACCGTAGTGGTGGTTGCCTACCACCTCACAGGTACAATCACTGCGGATCAGCACTGGAAATAACAAAGACTTCTTTGAAGCCCCTAATATAATAGCTCATCTTGCACTTGCCAGTATAAATAAATAAATAAATAATAGTATATTCTCATTTTGTACATGAGGGACGCCAGTTTACAGGCATCATCAATATGATAAATTACATATACGATTAGTAAACATATTTAATAATAGTAATTTAATAAAATACATTTTTTCCTACCTGTGTAGGACACACCAATTGTACGGGCATGGATAAGTATTATTTAAATTACATAAATTTGGTTCATGGTAAAATTATAAGGTTGAAGTCATTTTGTCTATGGGAACAATATGATAACTAGTCATTCAATGGAGCACATCAAGAAATATAGAAATATTGTCTTCGCATTAACAAAAAAACCCAAGTATGTTTTGGACGGATTACAAATACTTGGGAAAAAAATAAAGCTTGAAGTAATTCCTCCATATAACTTTGGTGTGTACGGCATCGAGTCTTATTCTTGATTTATATCCAAATTTGATAATAATTTAAAATAAGTAATCCACTTGTATACTTTTGTCAGCATTTTCTTCGTAACATCACAAGTGAATAGTACTCAAGGTAGACTAATAATAATGGTAGTTTATATTTTCTTATAAACGGGTGTTTTCAAGAAATGCAAGCTATTTTGCAGACAAGATCAGTTATGTTATAAGTTACATTCGTGAAGTATTATAAATCAATACTTTTTTATTGGTATAAAGATATATTTCACAACTGTAATCCAGGTTGCGTCGTTGGTGAAGGCAATGCGCAATTCACGAGGGAATTGTAAGTTATGGGACCAATAATGTTTGCAGATCATTTGTCATTGTAAATGGGCAAATATCTACATTCTTCGTTCTCATTCAAAAAGTTAAATGGAAGCTGAAATGGTGAGAGACAAAAGAAGACAAACAACAACAACGCAAAAGAAAACAAGTGGAGTACTTAGGGAGTGATTAATACGTATATATACATTTATATTCTGTGTAGTAATTATAGTTATTTTGGTGCACTAACTAACTATTCCCGTAATGCTAACTTTTATATTGTGTGAACGAATATTATTGTCCTGTGTAAAAATGTCTATCATGTACTTCCAATTATATAAAAATTTATAATTGTAGTTTGTTGTAACTACACGTTTAATGAACTTAAAATATCTATGTTGGACGAAAAAGTGGGTGTAGGATTCAGACGCAGAAGTGCACTGTCATCTTTGAGCAGTCTGGTGACTGAGGAGATGAACACTGCGAGTGTGTTTGCATCGCGCACATCAGCTGGTAGTCTATTCCAAATGACTGAAAACTTATTTAAGAAGAAATTATACCGCATGTAAGTCTGACAGTGCTCTATAGCAGCTAGGTTGTGGTGATTTCTAAGATTGTAACTGATGACAGCGGTAGGTTTAATTATTGGCTCGGAGGAGTGCACGAGCAGATTAGTTAGCTTGTAGTAAAAAATTAGGTTCAGCTTAAGACGTCTTTTCCAGAGTGGTTCTAAACTTAGTCTGTCGCAATGTTCATAGTATTGGGGACCACTTTCTAAACCAAGAATTCTTAAGGTGAATTGCCGTTGCACTCCTTCTAACTTAAGCTTGTCATTTTGTCTGAGTCCGCTAAGAATAAACGGGCAGTATTCTAAAATAGGTTGGACACATACTTTATATAATAAAACCCTAGTTTCACAACAAAAGAAATTGCGAGTTATGCATCCTAGGAGCCTTCGTGTTTTACGTCTGGCATAATCAGTTTGTTCAGAGAACGTTAAGTTACTAGAGTATCTGATACCGAGATCTACGACTGAGTTGAGCTTGGCTAGTTTACGCCCATTTACTTCAAGATTCAGGTCAAGGTTACTGTTTCCGATACAAATCCAGCCGCATTTATCAATGTTGAACTTTAGACAGGATTCAGTACACCATGTTGCGAGACTACTTAGTTCAAGATGTATTTTATTCACCATATCGCTTAGTTCATGAGCGTGGCAGGAGTAAACGACTTTGAGGTCGTCAGCATATAGGAATGATCTACCTAAGGTGAAGCAGTTGCAAATGCTGTTAATGTATACTGTAAATAAAAGTGGACCTAGGACACTACCTTGCACAACCCCACTTGTGATCTGTCTAGGATGAGACAACACAGATCCAACCTTGCTTAGAAAGGATTTTAACCAGCTCAGTAATGGATTGCGAATCCCACATGAATACAGCTTCTCAAAGAGAATACTGTGAGATACCATGTCAAATGCCCTAGATATGTCGAAGTAGAGAACAACAACTAGCTTACGTGCTTCGCGACTACTATTGATGCAGTTGAAAAAGTCGAAGTGGCAAGTAACGCAAGACCTATTTTTGAGAAATCCGTGTTGAGACCTTGTAACAAGATCTTCCTTAAGTAGATAGTCTGACAGTTGATCTTTGACAACTTTCTCCATGACTCGCGAGACAACTGGGGTTATATTTACAGGTCTGCAATTGCGGACGTTTGCCTTATCACCGGATTTATAGTGTGGAATTATGAAGCTAGTTTTCCACTCATTAGGGTAAGTGCCAGTGTCCATAGATATCGAGAAGAATTTAAGAAGTAGTAGGGGTATATCACACCCACTGTTTTTGAAAATTATGGAAGCAAGGCCATCTGGTCCCGTGCTAGTGGAAGGTTTCAGGCTTTTAACTGCTTGTTCTATTAATTGGTCGGTGAACACTATGCTTCCGAGGAAAGAGCTAGTAAGCAGGCCGGTGTCACCAGGAATGCGCGTTTCTAAACTGAAGTTTGCAAACCACTCACTGAATATTTCACAGATGGTGGCAGGCACATTGTAGATAACTTTGTCATGAAGTAAATAGAGGATGTCCCTAGTCGACTGCATTCGTTTTTTAAGAAGTGTTGTTAAGTTATAAACTTTGGAGGTGCTTTCAAGTGCCCTTAATTCTTCGTCGAGGTCCTTTTGAGAGTGTTTATTAATTTCGCCTCACGAGTTCCTCTCCGAAATAAAGCAGAAGCTATCACAATCCTACTAATAAGCTTAAATTACGTGTTAAGAGGAAATTCGTAGAGACGATGTCCCTACCTTAGCCATCATTCCTTTAGCACGAAAATCTGACAATTTCCTCTTCCACATAAAGCACTTATTATTACTGTTCCCTTGGATTCCTGGTGGAACATAGGGCTTCAACTTCACGTCTCCACTTGCTTCTTCACCTGCTTCCATGTTATTCCTTACTATTTCAACTCCTCTTCACCCGACCTCCTCCATGCCACCCTTGGACGTCTCACTCGCCGCTTCCCTTTCGGATTCCACTCGAGGGCCTGACGCGCGATGTCACCCAGCGGCCTCTTCAGCCACCAGTGTCCAATCCATCTCCACTTTCTCCTGCATATTTGTTGAGCGATTGGTTCTTGTTTTGCTTGTTCCCATAGTTTCTTCTTGGTGATTCTTTCCGGCCATCTGATCTTGAGTATAGAACGAAGACAGCTGTTGATAAAGGTTTGCAACCTGTTGGAAATATTTTTTGTGACTCGCCAAGTTTCTGATCCGTATAGCAAACTGACTTGACGTTTGTATTGAAAATCGAAAGGAGGCACAGAGGCTGACTGGCTTTCCAAAGGCTTTCACCAGCCTGCGCCATTTCACTTCCCCGATTCCAGCGAAAAATAAGGCTATTGTTTATATTTTTAGTGTTTTTAATATATTTATGCGTTGAAGTTTCTGTAGCAATTTGGTTAAATTTTTGGGGGTGGAGTTGCTAGCACCACGCCCCAACCCTCCCTCTTTATCCGGGCTTGGGACCGCCTAGCAAACTAGCGAGCTAGTAATCTAGGCGAGGTTACATGGAGCATTTACAAATTATTGTTGTTTCAATCATTTTTCATTGTTGTATTAATTTCTTTTTTGATTCTATCTGATATTCAATTTGGTATGATATTCTTCCATATTACCACTAGCATGTGTTTTCAAACTGTGATTTACTGATTTTAATGAGTGCACATTATTCTAAACATCAAATTTGCTAAAATATAAGAACTCTTTTAATATTTTGTATAAAAATAGAACCTGACGAGGAAGTTATCGAAAAGAATATTCCATGTACAGCCTTCTAGTTAAACAAGTGGCTGCAAATATCACCAAAGCATTTCCGAAGCCAATGACAGAAAGTCGTTATAGACCAGGACTTCCTTTGGCGGAGACACAGTAGTTTGATCGCGATTGTGGGTTTATCTAGCACAGGACTTGTCAGTAATGGCACCAGGAAAATTTACTGCAGACAAAAAGCAACTCCTCGGAAATCAGAACTCTATTTTGCGTCTATGATGACCAACTCAATTTCGACGCAAGCGGTATTGAAAGATGAAAAAGTCGAAGATTTATCGATCAACCAAGTAGAAGCCATTATAACAAGTTAGTCTCACATAGACGTAACCATGAAACTCAAAGTTGGTCACTATCAATACACTAAAAATTTTACAAACAACGTCAGTATATGACATGCTGACACTTCTGACCGTATTGTACTGTCCCCTGTCAACCGGCAGCATCCGAGCCACGACGCGGATTGTTGCATCCAACAAGGGAGAAACTGGTTTGGATAAAAAGTCGGTCAAACGTCCCCTCAATGTTCATCATCAGTGAAAAGCCTATTGCACTTTGGAAAGGTGATTAAGGAAAGCAGTGCCTCCGCCTTAAAGTGGTATATCTCCATGTGCTGTTTGTCTGTCAAAAATCTAATTGAATATTCTGGCCATTTTCATATTCATCAGATGCTGTCCGTTTGGAAGTCTCAAGCTGCATAAATTTTGAGTCGATGGTTTTTGTTTCCGACGTAAATTGGCATCTGTTCGCGTGATCCAAGGAAACTAGTTAGTTAGGCTGCTCAAATGGCTACAAGCTCGCTACCGGTTGGCCTCAACTAGAAACAGCCCTTGAGATTCTTCTGTAACCACCTATTCTGCTAGATCTGAACCTGGGACACAATACCTGCTGGCTCTTTAGCCTGCTGGAAGCGTGATGACTGAGATTCGATTAGGTGTGTGAACTTCTTTGATCTCCTACATTACTCCCCCACCAGAAACAACTACGGTTGATTCGATTCAGTGACACAGTTACAGCGTGAAGGAAGTTCTTGATGGACCTGAGAAATTCGTTCTGTATTGTGAATCAGAAACAGAAGAACTGCAGAAAGTGACCAATAGAAACGATTTACTTTTAGTTGAAAAGTAACATTACTGATGTCACAGAGGAAACAATCTGCTCAGCGGTTGAAAAAGGCAGGCAATGTGATTTTGCAACATCAGAATGTGCACAAAACCTTTAAGATGAAATGCGGTTACCTGTATATCGATGTATCTCCAGTAAGTGAAAATGCATCACTATTTAGGCAGCAAATGAACAGGAGTGCTTTATCCAAAGGGACGAAAGAACCTTCAGCATTTGATTTAAGCATCACTGAATAAAAGCATTAGTTCTGTAACAAAACGAACGCTAGTGTAGCTGCGACAAATCATCTCCAAACTCGATGTCCCGTAATATCAAGTGATACATCTACACTAAATGGTGACATTTTGATGCTGAGGAGGGACATTCGTGGAGTGTTTGCGACTCAAGAAATTCTCACTTGTTCCCTTGGGCAGCTATAAGGAACTCACATTTGCATGTCTGTAATACACTGTGGTGCTAACAAAAAATGCACAAATAATGCTCTGAAGAAACGGACTCCCAGTCTTCAGCCAAAACCCAAAAAATCTTTTGCAAATAAACTTAACTAAATCCAAAGCAACACCAATTTTTCCAAACAGAATTACATTGACCGCAAACCGTTGAAGAACTGCAAGTTTGTTTTCTATTTTACAAACCTTAGCAGATAAGCACGGCGAAATCCTTCGAATATGAGGTTATCCGGCATCCAAACACCGTGAACACAATAGCTGAACACAGGATAACTCGCAGTTAGCAAAAATGTGCATTCAAACAAAAATCGTACAACATTCCAATGGAGCATAAACGATCTAATTAACACAAAGAGCAAAATGGTACATTAGCAGCAACTTCTGTGTTTAAAGACTGAAATATTAGATGTAATTTAGAAACCCACTTCTCTATGAAAATAATCACTCAAATTACCGACCGGTGACCTGTAATGTGGTAAGAGACAAATGGCGTTTCTGAACATTTATTTCTGGAAGCATGACAAAACAAGTGAGGCAGAGCATACCTGTTCAAATAGAAGGAAGGGCATTCGTCATGTAATACATAAAGGAAGCCTTAAAGATCATAAAGGAGATACAGATCCTAACTGACTGATCGTTTCATCCTTCTGAGTTCCTCAATCACCTACAGCATCTGAGTGGGCATATAATACCGCGTTGTAGAGGCCCGACAGTAACACTCTCCTTCAAAAGAACGTCGGTTTCTTTTCCAAGCATTCCACGAAATAACATTTCTAATATTATTCAGTCATCCAGCTAAATGAGTGCACAACACACCCACGCACTAAACTCTAAAAAGAGAAGTAAAATTCACTTACAAACCAGGTGCACTTTCTATACCTTTGCGAACATTCCTCGCACAATACACACACAAACAAATACTTAACTTTTTTACACTGCACTTGGCTTCCAGAGCTTACACCAGTACGCCTAGATACTATCCCGATGAGCCCTATTATCGCTGGCTTGAAAAAGACAGGCCTTGCTAATTTCCCTTAACAGTACTCCCTTGGCCTTTGTCCCCTTCACTTATCTAACCAAACCGTCTTTACTAGGCAGCACCCCTTCCACGAGCCCAAATGGCCAATAATTCGTACCGGTAAAGACTTATACTACCATGAATGAGTCGCCAACCTTTACATTCCTTATATCACACCCTTCATTTTCCTTAATTTACTTCGAAGCCGTGATAAATGGCATACACGTGCACGATATTTACGTCCAGGTATTGTAACTAGAATATTTTAACCTAAAACAGCCATTACTGCAAATCTTCATCTTGTGATTGAAGAAAACACATGACATTCACGATCTAATGAAGACCGGTCGGTTTCTAAACCAGTCAATATACTTACACCCCATATAAATGCTCAGAGAACTCTCAGAATAAAGCGTTTCTCGTACACTTGAACCTCAGGTGCATTAGCGCCTAGACCAACAGCTGACGTTGGCAAGTTATCTGAGGCCGCTGATTTGCTCGTAACAGTGTGCTGGAATGTCTCGCTTGGTGGCGAGTTCTTTGACATTGGTTATTTTCAGAAAATCTTCTGTATATGAGTTTCCTTTCAGTGCTGCCAGTACTTTGTTTAAGATAAAATGTTACACATTACAAGTTTGGGCTTAGATTAAAAAGTGAACTATTATACCAGGACCAGGTGATCAGGCGATTCTGCATAAAATCAGTATGGTTTCAGAGCTTTTTTCATCAACGGTGAGGAATGATACTCATAGATACAGTCGCTTTTACTCGCTATGGGACTAAAGACTTTGTGCTCGCTACTTTGATCAGGGGATCCACTGCACTGAGTTTGTGATGTTCGGCCCGTTTCCTTTTGTCGTATTCGCTACCACACATTGGATACTAGAAGGGAAAAAGCATGCTCCTATGCCAACCTAATCCACTCCACGGTATCCCATGATGCTGCGATCTGAGTCATACTAACAGACATAGATAATTTGCGTAAGTATCGCCGATAGCCTTATTATAAGCTGAAATCCAGTTGGTTTATTGGAAGTCCTTGTTACAACGCAATATGGTGATATGCTTTATCTTGGCGGGTTGTCGCTTACTGCTTTATTACTCTTAGCACCTATTGGTGGATGAGTCCCATAACAACAATAAAAAGACGGTACATGAACAACTGCCGAACGGAATAGAAGTGGTAAATTATACGTCTTCGCACTTAATTTTTTGTTATTTTGCTCCGCTGCAATCACACAGCTGTTGCGCAAGTCATGTTTATTTAACCAAAAGTGAGATATGACTGTAAGAACGTAGCACCGGAAGGTGTTTCGATGATCCAGCACATCTTAGACAATCATAAATGAGTTCTGTATGGAAGCAATGGTGGAAAAATCTTAAGGGATCCATCAAGTAGATAATTCGGAATGAAGGATTTCCTATGACACAGAGAGAAACCCGTGGCACCAATCGAAGTTCGTGCACCACATATCATACGTTAGCCGGATCGCGATTATCCTAACCAAAGCCTATGGGTCCTTGTGAAAAATCTAAGTGGGCAGACATGATAAAGAATTTTACTTCAATCAACTTACTGAAATTTCCTAGCTGTTGATAGATAGCATACATGTGCATCCTCCGATGTATCTGTAATGTCATTTTCTGCCAGCCCTACGCAATAACTCAACTCAAATGGCAATAGACTCCCCAAGGTTCATTTTCACATGTCTCCAACTTAAAATTTAAAGGTATCTTTTGGTTCGCTGAAGTCCTTAGGTCAACATTTAAAAGCAGAAAAAAAGTATTTTTTGTATAGATTATCTAAAAGAACTAAGATAAAAAATTCAAGAGTTGTCAAGCCCTGAATTTCGTTTCACAGAATAACATGTGTATGTTGGATGAACTTGTTTTATCGTATCACATCGTAAACTAACCGCCACGCATTGTGATTGTGGCGTTGACGATGACAGGTTGGTACTCTGTGTAATACTGATTACTTCTCTGTCTAGTTAAATTTCTCGATATCGTCAAGCCATTTTGTGCTATTCTTCCGGAGATCTCCCGTCCCGAGCGAAAGATACAGTTCAGAGAGCGAGTATTATGGACTGGAATAACGTTAATGATCTTTTTGTTTTGCTGTCAAATACCACTTTTCGGCATCATGTCATCCGAATCTGCCGACCCCCTTTACTGGCTTCGTGTTATATCTGCTTCAAATAAAGGAACACTGATGGAATTGGGAATATCACCTATTATAACGTCCGGATTAATTATGCAGTTGTTAGCTGGCATACAGGTGTTGTCTGTTGGTGACGCCCCCAAAGACAGAGCTTTATTCAATGGAGCACAAAAATGTAAGATGCATATAATGTTAACCCTTCAGTATTCGGCATGGTTATAACTGTTGGTCAAGCCTCTGTATATGTTATGTCTGGGATTTACGGTGCGCCAAGCGAATTAGGCGCAGGGATTTGCCTGCTGATAATATTTCAAGTTTGTTGTTACATTTGTTAATTATTGTGTTGTAGCTGACATTTGCAGGGCTCTTGGTTTTGATGTTAGATGAACTTCTTCAGAAAGGCTATGGTTTGGGATCTGGAATTTCATTGTTTATCGCAACCAACATATGCGAAACTATTGTGTGGAAAGCAATTAGTCCAACTACCATCAACACCGGTCGGGGTAAGAACTTTGACATTAGTTACAACTTTCAGGTACTGAATTTGAGGGTGCAATTATATCATTGTTCCATCTGTTAGCGACACGTACAGATAAAGTTCGTGCATTAAGAGAGGCTTTTTACCGTCAAAATTTGCCCAATCTAATGAATATCCTTGCAACAATTCTAGTATTTGCAGTTGTTATCTATTTCCAAGTAAATAAATACAGAGTTATAACAGTTTTTAGAGTTTCAGAGTCGACATTGCAGTCAAGTCAATCCGTTATCGTGGTCAGACCACCTCTTACCCAATTAAACTTTTCTACACAAGTAATGCTCCAATTATGCTTCAGAGTGCACTTGTTTCAAATCTTTATGTTATGTCACAGGTGGGTAGTTGTTATCACTTATTCTTTGTGTATAGATGTTGGCCAGCAAATTTCGTGGTAATTTTTTGATCAACTTGTTGGGTGTATGGTCTGATGGTGAAGGAGGCTCTCGATCTGTACCTATTGGGGGATTGTGTTACTATATGACGCCTCCAGATTCTTTGGGTGATATGCTTGTTGACCCAATACATGGTATTTTGTACATTGCTTTTATGCTTGGGAGCTGTGCATTCTTCAGCAAAATATGGATCGATGTTTCCAACTCCAGTGCCAAGGATGTTGTCAAGCAATTAAAAGAACAGCAAACTTTCGTTCCGGGGCATCGAGAAAATTCAATGGTCCATGAGTTAAATCGATATATTCCGACAGCAGCTGCCCTGGGTGGTCTTTGCATTGGTGCACTTTCTGTGTTGGCGGATTTCCTGGGTACGTAGTCCTAATATCTCAAATTCTAAAAATAAATTGAAGACTAAATTATCTTTGATTTTAGGCTAGTAATTGATATTTGAAATTATGTATACAACATACAGACTAACTTTCAGTATCTAGAAACTTTAAGACGGTCTCATGGTATTATGGATACCGTTCAGAATTCGTTAAACACTCATTTTACTTATTCAAATGTGTGATATTTCTAATTAATAATCAGTAAATTGTAGGCTACATACGAGTATTTATGTAGGAGAGTGCTTGTGCTGTTCTTCAAATCCAGTCACTATAATATGCGACTTAACTTTGTTGAAGTAGCCTTTCTGAACGCTGTCATGATTCCGAAGCATTCACTTATTCTTTAGCACTTGGAATGCTGTGCTTACAGCTTAGCATATAATTAGACGTAATACAGTTGTACGTTTTCTGTTTCAAGCATTCTGTTGCTATAATGAGTATTCTGTTAACCAGCTGCTTCAGACATACACAATATGTCTTATGAATCGGGGTTGTTGCACACAAACTTAATTAGTAAGTCTATCAATGGCCTTGAGTCTCGATAGCGGTACTCAAAGCAGTCATTCCCGATCCAATTTATTGATAAGTTTCATGGAGGAGCTGCATATATGAAAACTGTATTCGCAGACCAGTAAAATTAAATTTTAAAATCATTGATTACGAGACCTTGGTAACGACGACCTAATTTCAAATCAAAGACATAAGGTAGCAGTCCTTTTCGACTCACTTTTGATGATGGTTTTTCTTTTCATCCAGTATTGACCATCTATGTGACCGCATGCGCACATTTTCTTAAAGGTCATCTCCTTGAGAGAGATAACTAACCAACAAAATCAGAGCATGCGACTTATAATGTGTATGAAAAGGTTGTTGCAGATAAAAGTTCTGATTAGTTAATTGCTTGTGTCCAGTAAATCACAATGACGATGATTCTCTAGTTTAGTAAAGGATTGATACAGTAAACTGTCTTGCTAACAGATTCTGTTTAATTGTTCCAGTCAGTAATGACTTACATTCTCATTGATTAACTCTGTCTAACATTCTCTGAACTAAACTGAATTTTAACAAAAAACTGCACAAAAGTGCAGTGCTGCAAATTGTCACGCTTCATAGAACTGAAAAGAATAAAGTAACTAGCATACTAAAATGTACGGAAGGCAGAATAATTACATGACAGTGATAAAATCCAATGGATGTTGGAGTTCAGGAAAAGTTAGTTGGCTTATGGTGTAGGACGATTTTGAACCAGGTCACCAAAATCCTTTTCAGTCATTGATTCTTAACGTTTCGGCGAGTCCAACTGGGCAGTTTTCACTTCCCTATGTGAATTCAGTCATAGAATACGTGTTTTATTTGATCATCCTTAACTGTTTTCCAACCAAATCCTGTCTCGACTGACATTGCTCATCGGAAAGCTCAATACCTTGTCATCCGTAATACATATGCTAATTATCGTCTCTCCTAATAACTAATTGCTTCCTGTTCCCCACTCGAACAACCAACCGACCCACTCACTATCAAAAACTTGTGGTTTTTTCACACTTTTTTCGAAAAGCAACAACCTTTATTTTACTGGCGATTCGCGTCCGTGCAGATATTTCGCCAGCAAGCTTCCCATTAAGACAATAGCAACCCTTCAATTGCACAGTCTTCAACTCCGTATCCTTAAGCGCAACGGGTTGTTGTATACCAGTGGTGTCCCGTCATCTTAGAGTGCAAGAGCAATTACTATCAAGTTGTGTAAATTCCTTAGGAAGTTCAAAAGAATGCATAAGCACAATTTATCTCTTGAAAGTCAACTGGTTTTTTGTATTTTATGATACCTTATGTTATATTCTCGACTGTATGTTAGCATAAAAATGTGAAACCTCTCATAGTCTTATAGATTGATAATAAATTAGTCTTGGGATTTCGCTTCATCATCTTCATGTTTGAGTTCTTGATAAGTGAGACATACGATAACTCACTTGTTCTCAGCCGAAACCGAACTTCACTCGTGTCTTATTAAATATTTATACTTAGTATATTAAATATGTGTAAATTTCGTTACCAACGTACTGAACTGATTTCTATCGGTCATTAAAAGAACTTTTTTTTCTTTTCAGGTGCTATCGGAAGTGGGACAGGTATCCTTATGGCTGTCACAACAATCTACCAGTATTACGAGGTGTTTGTTCGAGAACAGAGTGAGATGGGTGGTTCCATGAGTTCTCTGTGGTTATAAGGGAAATCTTGTTAATTTGCGGTTTATTCAGATCCATCTGCCATTTCTTTTTAATCAATATTCACAGTTGTAGTGTGCAAAATAATGATAAACGTGAAGAAATGCCTTCGCAAATTTTGCCAAATGTTTGTAAAACCACCAAACTTTCGACTGTACATTTAGCAGGTTTTCACATCTGTAGCTTTGGTCATTATTCGCATAATCAACTGTTTGATTTCCTTTGTTCAGTATTTCTGTCCTTATATTCACTCAACGTGTACATTTTGGTTATCATTATTTGCTTCGTACCTTAACTTGTGATCATTAAATGTTTCATTCTTTCAAGACTTCCTTTTAATTACGAGTGTCTTTTATCAATCCGACATTAATGGTAGAGATATTGTCGTCACTCAAAAAATAGTTTGAAACTTAATACTGGAGTTCCATTTGTACGTACTTCTTTGAAGTAGTGGGTTGAATACTTACACCTAGCAATATTTAGCTTGAGCCCCATCTCCTAGGGTTGATGAGATCTTGGATTTAGATACCAATGATGTAGAGTATAGGACTAGTAGTTTGACAGTGAATACTTTCGTTCCATGCATTTCGAATCCATTTTTTCTTGGCAGGGATGCAGTTCCCCATAGTAGTGGTTGAAGTAAATGTTCCATGCTGGTGGTAATTAGTTGCGTTTCGAGTGAGTTACTGCAACAGGAAACTGATCAGCTTTTGAAATTTCTAATCGCTGTTTATAAACTGATGATAATAATAAGAACGGAGTATCTCTAGTACTCCAACTTGCAGCCCACGATGCTTAATGCATTCTCGGCAGTTAATTATTGAATTTATTAAGCGAATCAGAAATTGGTTGAACCAACAAAACTGTGAACAGGATTGACTGAAGGTTTTAACTCCAAGAGTGCAGGTCGCCCATAGCTTGAAAGTGTTTCCGAGATATGAGGAACATAACCTTGTGTACCGAGAACTTCAGTCGGTCAGTGGGGGGTTTCTCTTACAATGGAGTTCAGTCAAATCGTCGTATTCCGAAAACTGAAGTAAAGGGCGTTATTACTAAACACATATGTGGTAAGGAACATAAGGATGAACGTGCACAGTGAAGAGTAAATACATCTGTAACTCGTCCGTAAGGTTCTGTACGATTGGATTTCTCATCCTAAGTCTGGAACTGTTCACTTACTTTCTTTGTGTGCCAAAATAACAGTTGGTGACTTGATGGGTAAATGCCATTTTTGGTCTTCTCACTAAGTTTCCATCCGGTTCTATGTCAACTTAGCATACCAGTTTTAGGGAAATGAATTAGCATGCATACTCGTATTCTAAACAAGTCTAATAATGAGGATTCGCAATTTTGTCGACTGGATTATTTTCTTTTTAAAACTACGGATAATATCTATCATGACATAAGAGAGAAACGTTGGTCAAAGATACTTTCACGGTGTTTCTATTAGGTAATTAAAGGAAGAAAATAGTTTTTTCAGCTTGACACGAATATATGTGTGATGAGAAATAAGTAATAATTACGAAGGGCCTAGAGGCCAAAATAATAAATGAATTGGAACATGGTCGCGTTATGTGGAAGATAGAAGTGTGGTCAACATATGCGCATAAACGGACTGAAATAATACCTGATGGCTGAAAATGAGAGTAGCAAATGGTACATACCAAATCAAATCCAGGGATTGCATGGACTTCTTTTGAAGAACTGGATTCGGCTTCTCTATGCCTATAGTGATGGCTGTTATTATCCAAATAATTCAATCTGTCTAAGACAGATTTCTCTTTATAAATGTTCGTTTATTTACTAAATAGTTTTTAACTGAACAGTGATGTGATACGTGAGTGTAACGTTATACTGAGAGTATATGTTGCTTTACTACTCAACACTTATAGTAATGGTTGTGCAAAAAAATAATAAAGCGCAAGTTGTCTACTTTTATTTCACTGTCTGGGTACATATTGAGCTACTGACACTACCAGTGTAAAACTAAGAAACCACCTTCGTAACTAAGCAGTTTGCACTTATTCCTTTAGCCTTATTTTGTATATACTGACCAATAATATAAACTGAGAGGTAGTGATATATCACTTCATCATGGGGACTAGTTTTGTACCTCTTAACCGCAAGGCTACTTTCAGTCATTTGGACAGTTCTTTGGAATTGTTTAGACACAGCACTCTCCGGAAAGCTTGCCAACCTTCTGGAAGCCATATACCTAAACGTGACATACAGATACCTGTTACTACAGGTGTGGTCTAACCTTGGGCATGAAGACAAGGTCATTTCACTATGCAAAGCCATACAAATAACTAAAATCGCACTTATGTGGTAGACTTACTTACTTTACTTCGGCTATCTCCTACGGGAGGATGAGCCGGCTTCATGAACATCTCGAATCATCGCTGCCCAGGCGCGGCGATCTGATGAAGAGAGTTCATGAAGTTTCATGGGAATTTGGTACGAGTGATGTCCCCAGAATCGCTCGGCCTTTTGTTTGAGAGTGCAGCTCTAGCCTTTACACAACCTACAAGGCAGTAGGAGTGGAGTAGGGAGTCCACTATCCATTGGCAGCCGGTGACCGGAGTTCGGTTCATACGCCTTTTTGAATGGGGCCAGACATCCAGGACATCCAACAAGCCCTTTGTCCATACGTCTGCCGATGAGGTCCAGTGAGCCTCATACGCCAGTCGTTGGAGGTTTGGAATCAGGGTTTAGCCATCTCCCCTAGACTGTCATCCAATGGACAGTCAACCCGGTGAAGAGCGCCGGGCATCCGCTTTCGCCCTCTCACTTTGGTGAAAAACACCTCCGCCACGTGAAGGCAGTGCAACATCCAAGTACAAAGTGTTGCTGCAAGATGGTCGATGACACGTTACCCCACTTCCTGAGGTGATACTCTAGAAGTAGTCAAAAAACCCAACCAGGTAGATTTGTTAACATTACTTATTTGGGCCACCCTAAAAGTTATTGCGGTGTTTACTAGCTGTCGACGTTCAGCGTTACATCATTGTGTGAATCCTTCCTCTACACTTGTGAAACCACGCCTTTGCAAGCACAGGATGTGTTCCATCACTGTTCTCCCCGTAGAATTACTTATACTTGGCGGTTTCATCCTATCAGTCATTCGGAGGTAGGACTATACGTTTCTGAACAGAGGTAAGGTTATCTTTCAGTAAGTGTCATATTGAGATATGTGTTACGAATGCTACCTCGGAGGCTTCCACATTATTCACTGTTTGCTAGCTATTAAAGTGGTTTGCAAACCTGAGATAACATGACAAAGATCTCTAAAGTGATTTCACTTGGCTTGAAACGTTGCGAGATACTACTTGGGATCAATATCAGTGATGAATATATCATTAGTTTTCTTCTATTTCTGAAAGTAATATTAGGTAATCAATGCTCTTTTGACTGTTCTTGATAATTATGCTTGCTTACTCTTTATTCCATTGTTACTCAACTATCTTTGCCTCGTTAATTATTATGTGCAGAGCATCTCTTGGTGATCATATTGCACTAAGTTTTAAGTAAATAATAAACGCATTATGACCAAATGGAAATGTGGAGTACACCAGCCAGTTTATTCATATATTAACAGATATGACACAGCCGCCAAAATAGGAATCGCAGTTCTCGATCATATTACATCTTAAAAATCAGTGATTTCACGTGAAGGTCAACTGATTGGAATTTTTGAACCACTGATTGTTTGGTAATATCGTTTTAAATTTTCTAGTGAAGCAGGGAAAATTACTCTTCATAATCTTCGAAATCTTAAACATTTCTACCTGATCGCCCTTATCCCTTAGTCATGTTTGTGTACTACCACGAAGCGTAAGATGAACTCGTAAATTTCTATATAGAAAAAAACCCATTTAGACATTTAGAAAACAGAAAGATTGAGCGAAGAATTATTTACTTTTCAATTAGATCCTCATCTCTGGCTCTACTCTAATATATATAGCATTTTTATTACAAATACACAACAGTTTACCAATCAATTGGCGATATGTTTGTTAACAATAATTAGTCAGTTTTTTTTTAATAATTTGAGCGCCGAGTCAGATTGATTCATTATAAATTATTTAAATTAATCCCAGCGTGTTAAGAAAATCAAAACAAGATTTTTCTAAACGTTTCGCTGTGTAAGCCACAGCTTCTTCAGCAGATCTGCTGAAGAAGCTGTGGCTTACACAGCGAAACGTTTAGAAAAATCTTGTTTTGATTTTCTTAACACGCTGGGATTAATTTAAATAATTTATAATGAATAATTAGTCAGTGTCAAAATGTCAATGGGTTGGTAATAAACGAAGAAAATCAATACACATTTAAAAGGTATAAATTATTATTGTTCCCTTGAGTTCCTAGTGGAACATAGAGCTTCAACTGCACGTCTCCACTTGTTTCTGTCTTCTGCTGTACTTTTCACTTGCATCCATGTTAGTCCATACTGTTTCAGCTCCTCTTCACACGATGGTTAGGATAAATTAATTTTACAAGGATGACACGTAATTAAAGATGATGCACTTATTAACCAGTTTGACTGCAGTAGACAGTGAGCATAAGGTTGATGTTAATACAGCATTTAAAATTATCTATCGCATTCTTACTAATCTTAATTTTGCTCTACGAGTTCGTCTTATACAGACAGCTGAAGGAATAGGAATTCACCTGAAGAAGCCTAACCTGTGTGTTCAGAAGAAATTTGTACAGCCACTTTTCTTGCCTTGGCCACCGTTACATGACTGCATAAACCGGACTACTTCGTCCCGCTCCCCCTAAACCTTTAAAATTATAAAAATTATAATTGTCCGAATTATTTTATTTTTCTGACCATTTCATCTTTAATTAAGTGTTATCCTTGTAAAATTAATTTATCCTAACCATCGTGTGAAGAGGAGCTGAAACAGTATGGACTAACATGGATGCAGATGAAAAGTAAAGCAGAAGACAGAAACAAGTGGAGACGTGCAGTTGAAGCTTTATGTTCCACTAGGAACCCAAGGGAACAATAGTAATAATTTATACCTTTTAAATGTGTATTGATTTTCTTCGCTTCTTATCAACCCATTGACATTTTGACACTGACTAATTATTGTTAACAAACATATCGCCACTTGATTGGTAAACTGTTGTGTATTGTAATAAAAATGCTATATATATTAGAGTAGAGCCAGAGATGAGGATCTAATTGAAAAGTAAATATTTCTTCACTCAGTCTTTCGGTTTTCATAAATTTCTGTCTAGACGTTTTACGTCAAACAGTTGGTAAACGTATACATAAAAAACTAGAAGTGCTATAGGCTTTCCAACATTAAAGCTGACTTACACCTACTGAGTATCAAGCGTCAGTGGATTCGAAGCTTTTCCCTGTGGTCTTTATCCATTCTGGGGAAGGATTCATCAACTCAACCAAATTAATAATTTCTTTGGACAATGCAACAACAAAACACGCGACCAAATACACCAGGTCTGTTTTATTTAGTCGATATCTTGCCAACCTCTTGCAATCAGAAGAATAAAAGTTATTAGATGTAGCTCAATTTTAACTTCATCTCACTGGAGAAACAAATATCGAACAGTACTTATGAATATTCACATTATGCGGCTGAATCTAAACGCTAATTTAGTATAGTTCATAACGCATTGCTGCAATAATACGTGCAACATAAGAGGAGTTTCTAGAAGAAAGCCGGAGTATTAACAAGACAATGAGCAGCAGTTGCACATCTGATTGGCACAAGGTATCGAGTAGTGTCACCACTAACTACAAGTGTTATGAATTACTTCAAGGCAATAAAAAAGGTAGGCTGAAGTTTTCAGAAGCTTTCGCTACCAAACGGTTTAAAATTGACTAATTTGCCGAGAAGTCGAAACAGACTTCTTTTAGGATTTTGACATCTAGCTGGTCTTATTATGTTAGACGGGAACGTCGATTTCTTCTCACTACTACTCAGTAGCATAATCAACTATTAGACATCATGCTTCACATATCTGATATATTACTAAAAAAGCCTAATACTCAGGAAAATTCTTTTGCGTTTTATTGTGTTCACCAAGTTTTCTAATGACTTGTGCAACTTTACGGTATGTGCTACTCAGTGTCTTGTTAATACTCCGGCTTTCTTCTAGAAACTCCTCTTATGTTGCACGTATTATTGAAGCAATGCGTTATGAACTATACTAAATTAGCGTTTAGATTCAGCCGCATAATGTGAATATTCATAAGTACTGTTCGATATTTGTTTCTCCAGTGAGATGAAGTTAAAATTGAGCTACATCTAATAACTTTTATTCTTCTGATTGCAAGAGGTTGACAAGATATCGACTAAATAAAACAGACCTGGTGTATTTGGTCGCGTGTGCAGTTGCTGCTTTGTTCGAACCCATTTAGTTTATTTTTTAGTCAAGTTATCAATCGGAAGATAGATTCATGACATATCTCAATAGGGGACAGCTTACCAACCATCTTCATCTTACTTGGCAATTAGACAAAGCTGTCTTGGTCTCTAATTCAAATCGTGGCTGCTAGTATTGTTATCATTGTTGTTCCCACCATGAGAATGTAAGCTTCTGTTGCGTGAAATATCACTAGCTAGGCATATCCAGTTAACTGACTGATATGACAGATACATCTGTTCTTACGTACATCCTAATCGAAGTCTTTGAAGAACAACTACATGGATGTGCCTATCGTTGAATTAATAATTGGTGAACGAGTTTAGACGCGTTATAATTAGTCGCGCATGTCTACCTGAGTCTTTGAATCGACAGTCTCTTAACAGATGTCAAGCATAAAAAGAGGGTTATAGAGTTTCGATACGTAAGTCTATTCTATCCCCAACTAGCTACGTTTTTCCATCAAGCAGGATTACTTTCATCTACAAGCGCATCACTTCCCTGGAAATGATCAGACATACTAGTGAGAATACCTGTGTATGAAGGGGAAAGTGTTTAGTGTTCATCCTTTGTTTAGGGTTTTGACACTGAAACTTACCAAAAAGTGGCAGTCTGTATTTTAATTCGGTGACTTATATATTTATGCTAGCAGCAAAAAGGGACTGAGAAGTTTGGAATGAATAAATACTCGCGTGACATCAGTTCTGGAGCTACCTCCCTGACTTCCGTATTTATATGATGTAAATCACGACAAGCGCTGCAAGAGATGTCGCATGAATGAAAGTCCCTACTGGATTGTTCGATAAAAAGGTAAGCTAAATTAAGCTTTGGTAAATAACGACAGTCTGTGTCTTCAGGCTTCGTGACAGTACCTTTGAGTCTCATTTCAGGTTAGCTTAGACAAAAAGGCATCCTGGTTATTGCAATAAAAAGGCAAAATATAGAGCTGTGAACCATATTTTACATTGCACTTGGCATAATGTGAAATATAAAGTTGGTAACCACGATTCTATACGACCCTGGCAGAATTCCTGTAGTCACTCTTTTACTTCTAGCGACAGGAAAAGCTGTAAGGTAAATATTAATATCCCAGTGGCGAAGCCTAGGACATTGGCCTAGTAATCATGAAGTGACTTGTCAGAAGAGTGGGATGACGGATAGCAAATAAAGGTGACACTACTAGCTGCAAATCCATAAGCAGATATACTGCAAGTCTTTAGACGGAGTAAAACACCCACCTGTAAAGCCTACTGTAACGTGATATACGCTTACTTATTTTCTACTCACGGACCTTACGTCAAATCTACCTACACATGCGTTACAGCCATATGTCTAGACATGAGTTCCTGACAAGCATACCGCACTTAAGACCTAAATGACCAGCAGAAGAAATTTTAACACATTTCAAACCACATTATATTAATTTCACGATTTACAAACGACGACCTCTTCTACCACCTTTACGACGTGTACTGTCTGTTGGGATTGGTGTGACATCTTCTATGCGACCTATACGCATTCCTGAACGTGCTAGAGCTCTTAGAGCGGACTGGGCAGCAGGACTTGGGGTTCGGACTCTACAAGATAAGTCATAATGGGGATAGCGAACTTACTTAGTTCCTCCTGTAGCTCGGATACGAATATGAAGAGCATTGATACCCAGAGTCTTGCATTTTTCTGCAACATCCTGAGCTGCAAGCATAGCTGCATATGGGCTGGATTCATCACGATCGGCTTTTACTTTCATGCCACCAGTGACACGAACAATTGTTTCAGCCCCAGTTGCATCCGTCACATGAACGAATGTATCGTTGAACGAGGCATAGATGTGACAAACCCCAAATACAAACTCCCCTTCTGCGACTTGTGGTCCAAGGGATATTTGCTCCTCAACTACCTTTTTAGCTCCCTTACGTTTGGCCGCCATCACGCTTGCAATTAAATAGCGCTCGAGTAGCGTTGACCTCCAAGACGTTCAACAAGACTTTTAAAAAGACTGAATGAACGTTTCGTACTTATTCCCATAAAGGTGTGAAATATCTCCAGATCGCATAATAGAAAGACCAACCGCTTGGTCTTCAGGATATTTAAAGCTATATGGCAGCACGGATTCATGCTTAACTAAGAAATTTTCAGCAAAGTATTTCATAAAGTTTTTCATACCAGATTGGTCAGGAAACTATAAAATTTTCGGATAACAGTCATCCTGCCTACATAGATGAAAGAATTGTTAGTTCGAAGGAGAGAGAACGTAAAAATCAAACTTACACGTACACAAGGCAGTAAGCAATAAGGCACCCTGATAGACCAATTTTCATTTATTGTACGTATCAATAAGACAAAGAGACTGGACAAAGAGTATTCACTCTGATAAATTTTTCATCGTGCTCTACATTCGCATATACACAATATTCAAAGACTGATGACAAATGACATTGTTAGTGTTTTTTGATGGTGTCGATTTCTTGAAATGAATAGATAATTTAAATGCATGTGTAAATGATAATATACATTAGAAAATTAATGAGACATTTAAAGGTGGTTGACAATATAGTAGCTTGTAACTGACTCGGGAGGAAGAGGAGATTGCCAGATTTTTACGATTGCCCAATGATGGCTAGTTCTAAGAATTGGCTGTGCGAATTTCTTGTGAATTCAAATGTTCGTCTTCTTCAGATAGATTCTTATTACCTCAGTTGTATGAGACGAACTAGGAAGTGAAATTAAGGTTGGTGGGACTACGAAAAATCACTTCAATTGGCTTATGGCGTGCGAAATCGTATGCCTAGTTTACTAACTCCACAAAAGCAGTCAAACTTCATCAGTGTGTATACATTCTGCTTAACTAAGAATAACTTAAGATCACCAAACCATTCTTTAATCTCTGAAGTTCCGAGAGAAGTGAAGGCAGATCTATACATATTGCCGATCAAAAGGCAGGTTCTTCCTAACACAGTGCATGCAAGTACCAGTTAGTAGCATACAGAGGATAACTAACCCCCTTCATTTCAGGCGCACTCTTAACTGGATATCGCACTAAGTAATAAGATACTGTACATTGTATCTTAGTAACAGATCACAGATTCGCAGCCTTTTTTGAGTGAAGACTTTTATTAAAACGATAGATGATATGCTTACGATTATGTGTATACTTTATGAGGCCCAGTCACCCCTTGACTTAAAGAACACTCATTAGGTCTATACTAATGGTCTGCGCATGACCGACTGATCATATAGGGATCTAGCAAACAGATTGAGACTCATAACATAGGGAAAGGATCTTGTCAATTCCCGAAGTTTTAGTGTTTAAAGACACTGCTTATCCTCTCCCTTTATTTCTCCACTCGATAGTAACATCCCAAACAGTACAGCAAGCCTACCGAGATAGCCTACCATGGACGAACCATTAGATTGTGAAGCAGCGGTGCTTCCACCAGGAGATCAGTTCTCGAAGCCGTCTCCGAGAATAAGTAGTAGGGTTACATACCAGCATGAAAGCGGATACATTCAGAGATTCTTACAGCAGGCTTCAGCCAACTTTTGCCAGTGATCAGCAATATAAATTGGCTAAACTATAAATATCTTCCAAATTTTCATCCGGTCACTGATTTGAGGTTAGTCCTATTATCTTATAATATATGGATGTATCTGTGAAATTTATTTGTAATTGTAACTCATAGTGAATGAACCTCTGTAAACCGAAGAACAACACAGAGAAGACAAATTCCAAGAATTCTGATTTCGTAGCATTATTTGTCATTAATACTAACGAACAAAAAGGAATATTCAAACAGCACAGTATCAGAAATTGTAGTCGCCACATCTACTAGAAATCAGATATCTTCCTGCATGTTCATAAAGAACTCTGGGTTTGTTTGCGTGCCTCTCAGACCATCTAACTGGTCCTGTGCTAAAGCTTCATCGAAATCTTATGAATTTACTTCTAAAAAATTAGGATTAGTGGCGGAATGATAAAAGTTATAACTGTAACAACCTGCTCACTTGCTTTCTCCTAATCCTGCTTTTGACGTGAGCTTCAGTTGTACTGTTGACCTGGAAGCATAGGATTGGATTGTTTGAATTGGTCACTTCTGCTTTTCTTTTTAGATGATTTATCCGATGACTGATCTAATCTGTGAAAAAAACCGTCCGCATTTAACGATGAAATCTGATTGTCTCTAATAGCTAGTACCCCAGCAAAAATTCCCCGATTCTAGTTCTGGTCCACGTTAACTTGCTAGGCATAATTCCCTGCTTTCGCGAATCTCAGCATTAACAGCATCTCAGAAAATATAAATAAATAAATTTATTCTCATAGTACAGTATATGAGGGACGCCAGTTTACAGGCATCATCAAATTGTTACAGAAATAGAACCATATAATTCAATCGCAATTTACAGGCAGTAGCAAGATATACTTTACATGTTCGCTGGAGATAATAGATACACTTGATAAATGTTAATCCCAGTAGTATAAAACAGCCTTTTCACTTATATACGATCATTTCTGTGCACAGTTGGAATAATCTGCTAGATTGTCAGTGAGTGCAACACATCAGGAAATACAGAAGTATTGTCTTCGCATTAACAAAAGAACCAGGTCTTTGATGGATGGATTATAAGTGCCTGGGAAAAAAATAAAGCTTGAAGTCAATTTTCATACATAACTTCGTTGTGTGCAGAATCCTTGAATTATAGTTCATTGATGTGTTATTTTGAAATCAGTGATATGTTTGTCTCATTTGATCTGCAATGTCATTGTTGGGAGTAAATACATAAGCTTCAGACGCATTAATTAATGGATTTCTACTGCTTTTGGGTATTTTCTTAGCGTGAGGAAGGTTTATGAACTTCAGTTGTTCCGACAGGAGTTGAGAATATTAACTGCTCAGCAACATTATGGAAATAAGTTCATCACATTATCTAAGGAAAGGTGGATTGCAGTTGGTGAGGGATATATGGTGCCCAACGAGCGTACATCTATCCATGTGATGTTGTGGTGAGTTATACCTTTTTCATGTTGTCGGTTTATGTCCATTTTATTCCACTTAGTGTGTTGGGTAGTAGTTTTACAAACGAGATTTCTTGTCTGTTTGAGGATACGTATCTTAACAGTTAATGTTTTATCTAGAATTATGAATATAGGCAAAAAACAACAGGTGCAGTATTTAAGCCTATACATTAAATGGACCTATAATTTCGGAGGCTCTCAGATAGGAACTAGAACTACTATCGTTTGCAAACTCTTGCAGTTTGTCATTAAGCACCTTTTTGATGGAGGCCAATGTACTTACTTGACGCATTTCCATTGGTAGTTTATTCCATATCTGTGCATACCTAATCAAGTAAAACTTTTGCCTGGTGGCTGTTTTACATTGTTCGATAGCTACTGTACCCTTAGTTTGTAGCCATTATCATCTAAAAGTCGAGTGCCATTAGTAGAGGTAAAAACTAAGTGTTAAATTTAGTCTCAGGCGTCTTAGCCACAGTGTTTCTAGTCCTAGGGTATAACATCTAGTGGAGTAGTTCACACCATTTTCGGTTCCGAGTAATTTTAACGTGAAGTACCTCTGCACTCCCTGGACTTTCAACTTGTCCTCTATGCGTATACTACTATACATGAATGCACAGTAATCAAATAAAGGACGCACACACACCTTGTACAACAGAATTCTAGACTCATTTCTGTAGAAGTTCCTGAGTAGAAAGCCGATAAGTCTGCGTGACTTTGACACTTGTTTGGAGATATGTTCAGAAAATGATAAGTTACGTGAATATTTCAGCCCTAGGTCTAGTACAGATTCCAGTCGTAGAAGTGCATGGCCTTGAATTGTCAGGTTAAGTTCTAAATTGTTGCAACCTATGCAGAGCCAGCCACATTTTTCGACATTAAATTGTGGTTGCCAGGTGTCACACCATCTATCCATTTTTTCTGATTCTTGCTGTATGGCGTTTACTGTTATTTCAAGATCTGTGTTCTTGAATTTATGCGTCACTTTTAAGTCATCTGCATATAGTATTGGTTTACCTACACTAAAGCATTCACAGATACTGTTTATATATATTATGAATAAGAGTGGGCCTAATACACTTCCCTGGATCACACCACTACTTACTGGTTTAGGCCTTGAGATTATCGAGCCAACTTTCGTTGTCTGACTTCGGCCACAGAGAAATGATTTTATCCAGCTCAGGAGAGGGTCACATATCCCTAGTGAGCATAACCTGCTGACCAGCAGATTATGAGGAACTCTGTCGAAGGCTTTTGTCATATCGAAATATAGCACAATTACTAGTTCTCTGTTGTCCCTACTTCGTGTAACTTCGTTGAAAAAGTCTATGTGACAGGTCACACATGATCTCTTTTTGAGAAATCCGTGTTGTGATGGATTGATAAGTTCATGTTCTAGTAAGCTGTCTGACGCTTGGTCTTTAACCACTTTCTCCATTATTCTGGATATTACCGGTGTTATATTGATAGGTCTATAGTTGCATGCACTGGTTTTGGCCCCTGCTTTGTGCTTAGGTAATATGTATCCAATATCCAATATCCTGATTACGAGCTAGTATAAACCAGTGATTTCTTTGAGCTCGCTTCTTGATTTTAAGGTAGAGGTTCCAGATCTTCGGTGAACTTATGCGTAGTAAATCCCGCCACTCGACTGCTTTAGCTCTGGTAGACTCCAGGAGGAGTGATGCGAGGATTGGTCAAGATTGTGGTTTGTAGTGTTCAGTATGTTAGGACTCAGCTGCTGCCGTGAATGGAGTTTGACCTAACACCCGTTGGTCATTCGGTATAGTCATAAAAGTAGAGTAATAATAATAATGATAATGATAATAATAGGTTGTAGTGTAGATAATATAGGAAAAGATAGAGTAGTCGGTACAGTGGGAGAAGACAGGACGGGTCGTGAAGATTTAGCTTGTATGCTTATCCATTGACAATGTGGTTTCAAATTTTAAGAGGGTAAGCCATTGAGACACAAACCATGCATTTCTGCATGATTGTCCAGCTTCCGCTTAAAAATCTCCACAGATGGAGCTGTAGTTACGGCCGCCGGTAAAGCGTTCCAGAGACGGCAAACTCGAAGCGAGAAGAAATGTGAACGCACTCGAGTCCTTGGTCTCTGGTGTGCTATCCTTAGCGGGTTACCTCGTGGAAGCCTATAATCACTTAATGGCAGGATGCTCTTATCAGGATGGGCCTGGTCATTTAGGATCTTATAGACGGTGATGAGGTCTCCCCTGTGACTACGGTAACTAAGTGTGAAAAGACTTAATTTCTTCAGTCTCTCCTCATATGATTTGTTGCGGAGGCCGATCACCCATTTTGTCGCTCGTCTCTGGACACTTTCTAGCATGTTAGTATCCCTTTTGAGTAGCGGAGGAGCAATGATATTATGCACCTCAAGGAGTGGCCTCACGTATGTCGTATACAACGTTAGGAATAGTTCAGGAGTAAGAGCTCCCAGTTGCCTATGCATAAAGTGTAAAGTGCCGTAAGCTTTGGCGACGTCCCTCGTGTAATTTACACTGGTGTCTAGCTTTTCTGTTAAAATAAGGCCTAGATCGCGTTCTGATGGCACACAACTCAAGTTCTGGCCACCAAGGGTGTAATTTGCACTCTGCGACCTGCCGGAATGAAGTTGCACTACTTTGCACTTCTTTAAGTTGAAAGGCATTCCGTTAGCCAGAGCCCAGTCCCCCAGCGTTTGCAGGTCAGCCTGCAATCTGTCGGAGTCTTCCGATGAGTTTATTGCTCTCCAAATCTTTACGTCGTCAGCGTAAAGAAGCGCAGAGCAATTCAGTTGACAGGGCAGGTCATTGATAAAAATCAAAAACATCAACGGCCCTAAGATAGAACCCTGAGGAACCCCTGATGCCGAGGTGTGCCAGGATGATCGGATGCGGTTGACTTTGGTGCAGAATTCTCTCTCGCCTAAATAATCTTCCAGCCATGCGAGAAGTGCTCCAGAAACACCCGCTTTGCTTATTTTGTGAAGGAGCAGACCATGGTGAACTGTGTCGAATGCTTTCGCAAAGTCGAGAAAGATCACATGGACTGGTACCTTTACATCCCAGGATAGTGTCCAATCGTTCCAAGCTAGTAGAAGATTCGTCACACAGGATCTTCCCTTCCTGTATGTGGTTTTCCACACTTCAGGATAAGTTCCTGTTTCCAACGAGAGAGTAAATATTCTAAGTAACAAGACTACCATTTATGTGCTACCATTTTTGTATATGACAGATGGTATGTTGTCTGTTCCAGTACTGCCATTAGACTTCAAAGTCTTAATCGCTGAGTCTATATTTTGTATATTAAAGTCTATTTCACCTAATTTGTGGTTACTTTTGCAGGTCATTTGGAAATTTTGGGTCGGGTGCACTCCGGCGTCGTTGCAAAACCACTCACTGAGGAGTTCACTTATAACCTGGGGATCATTGTATATTATACCCTTATATTCCAAGCTGCTTACAATATTGTCTTTACTGCTTTTTAGACGTTTCTGCGATATCCTACAAAGTTCCTGAGTCTTGGAGTTATCCACAAGCGCTTTATTTTCTTCAAGTTGTGACCTCATTTTGTGTTTATCTTCAAGCCGTTTAAGAGTTTCATGTATTTGGTTTAACGCATTAAATTCCTTAAATACATAGTATTTCCTTTTCAATTTCTTTAGTTTTAGTCGCGTTTTGCGGTCTATAAATGGAGTTGGTGTCTTTAGAGCAGATTTTAGGGGCGCGATTGTGTCTCTTTCTGAGCCAATTGTTTTGTAGAAAATCTCAAGTGATACTTCTAAGTTATTATTGATGAAGTATTCTTCCCAGTCAGAACTTCTCAACAGCTCTGATAGGAATTCCCAATCGACATTCTTATCGTCCCTATATTGATAGTGCACCGGGGAATTTTTAGGTGTGTGTTTAATTGTTAGTCGGAGGGGTAGCGTGCAGTACAATATGTTGTGATCACTGTTATCAAGTTTATTTCCTACCTCTATCGAGATGGGCTCTATTTCATGACAGAGGATTAAGTCAAGAGTATTTTTGTTTCTTGTAGGGAGGCGTACGCACTGCTTCCATCCGCCTACGTCTATAGCTTGTAGTAGCTCATCATGGATTCTAGTTCCTGTACAGGTATCCCAGTTTACTCTAGGTAAATTGAAATCGCCACAGACTACTTTGTAGTCAAAGTCCAGCGTAGCCACATGCTCTAGTGTTTCTCCAATAGTTATATCAGTCATTTTAGGGCTATTAGGGGGTCTGTATATATATCCCACGAGAATTTTATTTTCGTTTGTGTGGATGCTTATCCACTTAGATTCAGGGAGTTTGTCAGTAGTTGGGTTATTGAAAGTATTGGAGTTAGTGGATTTAGAGGCATATATTAAGCAGCCGCCTCCTCTTTTGTCAACCTTATCGTTCCTATAGATGTCGTAGTTGTCTATTACTAGCTTTGAGTCAGGTATATCAGAAGTAAGCCAGGTTTCAGTCACCATTAATAGTGTTGGCCGTTCTATTTATGCCAGGCAGCGAAGCGATGTTATTTTATTCAGGAGAGATCTAGCATTCAGGAGCATAATCGTTAGTAAACCAGTGTTATTGGAGGAGAGGTTAACATGGTTACTTGTTACTATCCCTACGTTATGTTTGGAGGGGCTCTGAGATGAGACAGAGTCAGTGTATGTACTATTTCCTGGATTAATTGTGCAGCGAGTGCGGCTATTGTTTGCTGCATCCGAAAATAATCCTGTTGCATATTTTAAATTTTAGCATCCATGGGTGGGCATCTGCGTCCATTTACTGGTGATATATAGTTTGCTTGACCTAGGTACCCTGTGTTAAGATTACCTTGGTAGTTGTACCTCACGGGTCTTTCATAGTCGTATGCATGTTGGCTCACATCACATGTATGAGTGAAGTTATTGAGAGGGTCAAGTGTCGATCTATACTCATTATGTTGATGAGGTTTAACATAGATAGTGTGAGAGTTTGGACGAGAATATTCATTAATATGGTTCCTATATGAGTCCCGTTTAGTGCTCCATATGTCCTGAGGATCCGTTCTACGTTGCATTCTCAAGTTATGTGCGTTGCTAGGCATATTACTCCTAGTTCGGAAAAGGGTATTCTTACTCCCCTGAGGGATGACGTTTTTGGGAATATGCCTTGTTACCCATGCATTGTCATTTTTTAGACTGATGTGCTGCTTATTAGACTTATTAAGAGGGAGGTATGTCGAAGTCTGGAGTGGGACTTTAGGCTTTGTGGTGTTTCTTGCAGTTTCTACTGCGGGACTCTCGGGCTTGCATCCAGATTGAGTGTGGTCTGCCAGTGGTTTCTGGTCAGCCATAGTTTGTGCGTCAATGTCAAACTCATGTATGTCAGCAGGTTTTCCAGATGTGCCCTCATGTACTTTAAGATTGCACCCAGTGACACTGCTCTTACTGAGTTTCGAGTCGCTTTTACTTGCCGTTTTTTCTCCCAACACCATACACGTGACTTGCTATGCTTCAGTGTCCGTCGACGCTTTAGTACTGATACCAGGTGTATTTCTCAGTGTGGCCAACTTTGTATCGAAGGAGTTCTTGGTTGCTTGCCTTTGGTTAGGTGTTCTATCCGAGACTACTTTAATAGTCTTGAATTTAGCGGCAGTAGCCAGAAGATCTTCGGCCTTCTTAAATCGTTCAGCTATTATGTAGCTGTCGAACCTAAAGAGTGTGGGACATGGATGCTTTAGGTCTTTTTTACTTAGGCGAATGCACTGACAAGGTGCACTCAAGAGATTTGCAGCCTTCAGCAATGAGTGCTGGACCGACTTTATAGGCTCGCTATCTGGTACATTATACACTATAGCGTTTTGTTTCGAAGCCAGCGTTTTAACAACTTCGCTGGATAGAAAGTCAATGGCGTTTTCTAACTCCTTCGCATTTTTTGAGTCAGTAGGCGTCATCCTAGAAGTCATATTAAAAGCTTTAGGATTGTAGGATCCTGCAGTTCCTTTTTCATAAGTGAGATAGTTTCGGGTATACATTCTAGTGAACTTAATTTCGTTTTTATTTCATCTATCTGCATCTCTTTAATTATGCATGTCAAGTAAGAGAGCTCTACCTTTTCAGACAGAACCTCTTCCACCTGTATTACAGGGGTCAGAGTAATTACCACAAAAGGTTCGAGTTTTTATGTTGGATGAACTACTAATAATAAGTGGTGGTAATGTGCTATTAGACGAGCTGGTGCTATTTTCTAAATTACTGGTGTTCACATGAACACTCTTTTTGGAATTTCGGCCCATCGTTATTAAAGATCAATCAACAGTAAGCAATAAATGAATATAAACGAAAACAAGTGCAAAAGTGTCACCTGATCCGAATGTATCACAAACAGACTGCCTCTAAACTTTCTCGCCTTAAAAGTAATGAGTTCGTTAGACACAGTTTATGAAGTTTTCTGTCGTGTTCGTTCGTTGGTTTGCTGTTTGAGCTCTTCTTCCGGAGGTAACTGATATTTGCGCTTTTCATCAAGGCTTTTCTCGGTGGCTTATAAGCGTAAGCCATCCTCTTGGTGGCGCCGAGTTATTTAGCTTGACTTCACCTCCAAACCCCCAGATTCCTGTTGGGGTTGGCTAATCTCTGTTCAATATGTTGGACTTGACTGCGTGGGTGATCTTCTGAACTTCATAGTGAATTTCGGATTTCAAATGCCTAATTTTGGCCACCTGAGTGAAAGTATATTCGTCGTCAACAGATTTTTTCCCACTAATCTTACAACTAGTCGATGGTGATAGTTTTGGATTCGTTGCATTATGTTTGCCATCTACATACTTTTAAAATCGTAAGACTGATCATCTAAGCAACGAATAGTAGGATAAGTCAGTGCAAATATATATTTGTATGCTCAACAATTTAGTGGCCCTCAATTCGAATAAGGATGGACCATATTCACAAACGCAGAAGGAAGTATTTACAATGACTATCACTTTCTGAATTCAAGGCAGTATCAGAATTAGCAATAAGATGTAGATTGCGACCAGTAATGCCTATAACTAAACCAGTGAAAGAGTTTACTTGTGCTTGATTAAGAAACGGTAATATATCTTTCTTAGGAATAACAGACCCAGTGCCCAGAATATCAATAATAAAGGAGTGAGACCTACCCAAACTTATAGTGAAGGTTTTCATTTCGTGGGACTGGGTATTGTGAAATGTCAGAAGACAAAATAACTATATTAAACCCGGTAAATTGAAAGAATCATGAGAATTCTGAGTAGCAAAATTATTCAGGCTTCACCAAGCTGATACTATATGCCCAAGTGAAGCATATTTATGACCGCCAGCACCCCAGAAACCGCAAGTATTTCGTAAATGAATCTTTCCACATGGTTTGATATCACAGATTTCTGTCTGTAGTCTATCAAATGTGGATGACATTTTTGATTTATATTTGTGAACACCTGAATTATCAAATTTCGATGGCATTATGTCAGACAGGGATTTAGTGTGACACAGATCTTAAGCAGTTGGAAAGGTACGTGGAGGAATTTGAACCAGCTTCTTCTCTGGCTTCGTAATATTGACGTAATCAGACCATCATTCAGTTAAGTATGAAGCTGATCACAAAGTAGCATTTTGAAGCTTACATTTGAAGTATAAGCTCTTCCTCCACATTTATCTCATATGGCAGTTAAGAAGCGAGCCTTCTATACCTGGTGGTTCCAAACCAGTCAAAGTTGTACTCTAGTTGAGCAAACCACGACTCTATTTTTTGTCAGCAAACTTCAGGTAGTCTAACTTTGAGAGTTGTTAATTAATGTATCCCTACAGAGATGGAGTTTTCAGAAGCAGTTCCCTCGTTTGAAAAATGAAACATATCAGCGGATAGAATATTTAAAGTAAAAACTACGTACGGGCGAAGTAATCTGAGGAAAAAATATACAAAAACACAAAGGTATAATAATACTTATTTATATTTCATATAAACGCGTAAGTTTACAATAAATGCATGCCATTTTTACAGGCACGATCAGTTGTGTAATAAATCACAATCATGAAGTATCATAACTTGATTCTTTTTCAAAAGTTTAGATTGTTCATTTGTTGTACAAGCAGTCAGAACAGGTTCTTATGAATGTTAAATTGTAAACCGTTTACTAAGGTCACCATCAAAGTTGAGCGACAACCCAAACTTCGTTCCGTTTCCTGCTGATAGTTATGGTCAACCAGTGAACAGCGTATATCTGGGTGAGTGCGCAGCTGCAAAATGGTATAAAATGCACTTATGAATGATACATTCTTGGGAGTATATTTACAAGATAAATACAAAAGAAGAAGCTATATAGTACCTGAAGTGATAGTATACATTTGCAATGTTTAAAGCTAACCATATTGGTCTAAGTGTGGAAACTGTGATGTTTTCGATGAAGATATGGCTTTGTTCAAACACTGGTGTTATTGTGTTTTTAATCAAAGCAACCAGACTCTGGTAAAGCAACAAATATGAAGAAGGAGCAAGTTTTAGCTTTAATAATGGCAGAGGTAGTTAACATAAAGTAGAGTATAAAAGTGCGTAAATAAACAGATCATCATGAGGTAGGCAAGTGATATTTAAGTGAGGAGTGAATTCAAAGATCTGGAAAATTAGAACCCATAGGACAAGCTGGCTTTAAAGATGTCTCACGGATCTCCGTAGGGCCCAATGGGTAGCATCTTGACAAGAAGCTGAACAGGCTTGTATATAGTAGGAGCAAAAGCACTTTTTATAATTTAGATCTGTACAACCCTTATTATCAATATTTTTCGTTGAGGGTCCAAACTAATGTTTAATTCTCGAGTTGTCAAAAATGCATGTTGCTGTCCTACAGATCGGAGCGATTCATATTTGTGACCACTACCATATCTGCTGATCAACATGTGCCACCCTCCCTCCTTTTTGATGTTAAGCTTTCAGATTTTCTTGCAATAACTGCGGTTGCAGCACTGCATTGCTTTGAGCCCGTCCCAATCACACAGTATGCTGTACACTAACAGCTTTCATGACAAGTGCTTCCCATTAGGTTAGGTACATCAATACCTGAGGACATTCTTAGCAGTATGACCTCTATACATGCATACATATATACAAGTATTTGTTACAAACGCCTAGGAAATTGCGTTTGCTTTAAGAAGTATAAAGTACAAAAGTAGCTACTATTAAATAAATAATAGTATATTCTCATTTTCTACATGAGGGACGCCAGTTTACAGGCATCATCAATATGATAAATTACATATACTATTAGTAAACATATTTAATAATAGTAATTTAATAAAATACATTTTTTCCTACCTGTGTAGGACACACCAATTGTACAGGCATGGATAAGTATTATTTAAATTACATAAATTTGGTTCATGGTAAAATTATAAGGTTGCAGTCATTTTGTCTATGGGAACAATATGATAACTAGTCATTCAATGGAGCACATCAAGAAATATAGAAATATTGTCTTCGCATTAACAAAAAAACCCAAGTATGTTTTGGACGGATTACAAATACTTGGGAAAAAATAAAGCTTGAAGTAATTCCTCCATATAACTTTGGTGTGTACGGCATCGAGTCTTATTCTTGATTTATATCCAAATTTGATAATAATTTAAAATAAGTAATCCACTTGTATACTTTTGTCAGCATTTTCTTCGTAACATCACAAGTGAATAGTACTCAAGGTAGACTAATAATAATGGTAGTTTATATTTTCTTATAAACGGGTGTTTTCAAGAAATGCAAGCTATTTTGCAGACAAGATCAGTTATGTTATAAGTTACATTCGTGAAGTATTATAAATCAATACTTTTTTATTGGTATAAAGATATATTTCACAACTGTAATCCAGGTTGCGTCGTTGGTGAAGGCAATGCGCAATTCACGAGGGAATTGTAAGTTATGGGACCAATAATGTTTGCAGATCATTTGTCATTGTAAATGGGCAAATATCTACATTCTTCGTTCTCATTCAAAAAGTTAAATGGAAGCTGAAATGGTGAGAGACAAAAGAAGACAAACAACAACAACGCAAAAGAAAACAAGTGGAGTACTTAGGGAGTGATTAATATGTATATATACATTTATATTCTGTGTAGTAATTATAGTTATTTTGGTGCACTAACTAACTATTCCCGTAATGCTAACTTTTATATTGTGTGAACGAATATTATTGTCCTGTGTAAAAATGTCTATCATGTACTTCCAATTATATAAAAATTTATAATTGTAGTTTGTTGTAACTACACGTTTAATGAACTTAAAATATCTATGTTGGACGAAAAAGTGGGTGTAGGATTCAGACGCAGAAGTGCACTGTCATCTTTGAGCAGTCTGGTGACTGAGGAGATGAACACTGCGAGTGTGTTTGCATCGCGCACATCAGCTGGTAGTCTATTCCAAATGACTGAAAACTTATTTAAGAAGAAATTATACCGCATGTAAGTCTGACAGTGCTCTATAGCAGCTAGGTTGTGGTGATTTCTAAGATTGTAACTGATGACAGCGGTAGGTTTAATTATTGGCTCGGAGGAGTGCACGAGCAGATTAGTTAGCTTGTAGTAAAAAATTAGGTTCAGCTTAAGACGTCTTTTCCAGAGTGGTTCTAAACTTAGTCTGTCGCAATGTTCATAGTATTGGGGACCACTTTCTAAACCAAGAATTCTTAAGGTGAATTGCCGTTGCACTCCTTCTAACTTAAGCTTGTCATTTTGTCTGAGTCCGCTAAGAATAAACGGGCAGTATTCTAAAATAGGTCGGACACATACTTTATATAATAAAACCCTAGTTTCACAACAAAAGAAATTGCGAGTTATGCATCCTAGGAGCCTTCGTGTTTTACGTCTGGCATAATCAGTTTGTTCAGAGAACGTTAAGTTACTAGAGTATCTGATACCGAGATCTACGACTGAGTTGAGCTTGGCTAGTTTACGCCCATTTACTTCAAGATTCAGGTCAAGGTTACTGTTTCCGATACAAATCCAGCCGCATTTATCAATGTTGAACTTTAGACAGGATTCAGTACACCATGTTGCGAGACTACTTAGTTCAAGATGTATTTTATTCACCATATCGCTTAGTTCATGAGCGTGGCAGGAGTAAACGACTTTGAGGTCGTCAGCATATAGGAATGATCTACCTAAGGTGAAGCAGTTGCAAATGCTGTTAATGTATACTGTAAATAAAAGTGGACCTAGGACACTACCTTGCACAACCCCACTTGTGATCTGTCTAGGATGAGACAACACAGATCCAACCAAAAAAAAAAAAAAAAAATTGCTTAGAAAGGATTTTAACCAGCTCAGTAATGGATTGCGAATCCCACATGAATACAGCTTCTCAAAGAGAATACTGTGAGATACCATGTCAAATGCCCTAGATATGTCGAAGTAGAGAACAACAACTAGCTTACGTGCTTCGCGACTACTAGTGACGCAGTTGAAAAAATCGAAGTGGTAAGTAACGCAAGACCTATTTTTGAGAAATCCGTGTTGAGACCTTGTAACAAGATCTTCCTTAAGTAGATAGTCTGACAACTGATCTTTGACAACTTTCTCCATGACTCGCGAGACAACTGGGGTTATATTTATAGGTCTGTAATTGCGGACGTTTGCCTTATCACCGGATTTACAGTGTGGAATTATGAAGCTAGTTTTCCACTCATTAGGGTAAGTGCCAGTGTCCATAGATATCGAGAAGAATTTAAGAAGTAGTAGGGGTATATCACACCCACTGTTTTTGAAAATTATGGAAGCAAGGCCATCTGGTCCCGTGCTAGTGGAAGGTTTCAGGCTTTTAACTGCTTGTTCTATTAATTGGTCGGTGAACACTATGCTTCCGAGGAAAGAGCTAGTAAGGAGGCCGGTGTCACCAGGAATGCGCGTTTCTAAACTGAAGTTTGCAAACCACTCACTGAATATTTCACAGATGGTGGCAGGCACATTGTAGATAACTTTGTCATGAAGTAAATAGAGGATGTCCCTAGTCGACTGCATTCGTTTTTTAAGAAGTGTTGTTAAGTTATAAACTTTGGAGGTGCTTTCAAGTGCCCATAATTCTTCGTCGAGGTCCTTTTGAGAGCGTTGGCGCTTGATAGATTCGAGAGACTCATGGATTGAGTGCAGTAGTGATATATCCTTAGTGGAATAGTACTGTTTCTTCAACTTCCTTAACTTATTGCGGCATGCCCTCGGAATGTAATCAGCTTGGTGTCTACTTAATTTCACTACCTTCTTAGGAGCAACAGTATCTAGAAAAAGGATAACATTCCTGTAAAATAGGGACACTACAGCCTCCAGGGAGTCAGTGGTAAAATATTCATCCCAGTGACAGAGTCGAATGAGTTCTTGGACTAATCCCCAGTCTGTATGTTTGTAACTACGACAAATCAAGCTCCCTGAATCCTGTTTGTTTCCTGTATTTAGTATTGAGAAAGGCAGAGAGCAGAGCACCATTCTATGGTCACTACTGGAAAATCTGTTACCAACATAGGTGGAGACTGGGATTGTGTCATGACAAAACACAAGGTCCAACATGTTGTCACCACAAGTAGGTGTCTGGACGTGTTGCTGTCATCCATAACAGTCGATAGTGGCAAGTAATTCGTCGAAGCGTTGGGGGCCGGAACTACTTAACCAATTGACTTCTGGAAGATTGAAGTCCCCTGCAATTATTTTGTAATTAGTACTAAACGATGAGGCGTGTGCGAATGATTTAGCTAATAACGCATCAGTTTCTTTGGTTGAGCTTGGTGCTCGATAAACACAGCCTATGAGAAGCTTGTACTTATCTCCTTGTAAGACGACCCAGAGTGAATCAGGTACATCGTTCAGTATTTCATCTTCCACCTTACTGGCTACGAATGAGTTATGTATATATATGAGACATCCTCCACCACGCTTGCTGTCTCTATTTGCACGGTGTACAGTGTAAGCATCTATGCCTATATGCACATCAAGTACAGAATATGAGCACCATGATTCAGTAATCAAAGCTACAGTAGGCTTGGCGATAAATAATAATGCCCTTAGTTCAGATATCTTATTGATTAAGGAACGCGCATTAATTAGCAATATCGTGAATAAGTCACGGGATACTACAAACTGGCTTAAGATATCACCATAACCTAACTCTGTTTGTGCGTCAACAACGCAAGAGTTTATGAATGATACGGGGGTTGGACTGGGTGTCTGTGCATCGGGGTTAGAGTGCAGTGAGGTGGTCCTAGGTGCCATGGGTCGTACCAGTGGTTCGGGACACGTGGAAAATTTACCATTTGTTCCTGGATATAAGGATAGTAGATGTTGGGCCTGGGTTGACGGTTAAAAAGCATAGCATCAAATGGTCTACCCATCCACGTGCTATCCATCATACCGGTACACACCTTCGTGTTGGTTTTATAACTTAAAGGAAATTGAGAGGGAAGGTGCTTTGGTTGTAAGACTTTGGGGGTTTTGGGGCCTGACTTTCTATAAGGTGGAGTATACTGAAAACCACCAGATATACTTGTGTTTCGAGAGGAACTTTTCGTAAGAGGTGAGGGTTTTTTGACAGTCTTACTCTCAGCAAGCTTATTGAATACAAAGTATTCTTCCCCATCATTAGTCTCAACCCGGCGAAATTTGTTCATTGTGGTGAGGTCACCACGTTTGGGTAAGAATTTCTTGGAACGGCTAGCAACAGTTCTACCTATTTTAACATCTTTTGGTGAGACGTTATTTACAGGGGTACTGGTATCTAAATCAGTCCCTAGTTCCATTGCCATGCGTGGTTGTTGTGTGGTCTGCTGAATGCTAATGTCAGCATTAGGTGACTGTTGCTGTGCACGATCGTTTTTGGGTAATTCTAAGCTAGAGGAGGTGACCAGATTATTACTCCGCATCATTCTGCGCTGACACGGTGTTTTATCTTGAGCTATGGTTATAGACTTATAACTACTGTTCAGTCTTAGGTGATCCTGGCATTTAATAAACTTACTAGAATCAAGGGAATTACTGAACTTAAAAATAATGGGACAGTTAGCCTGGTTAGACTTTTTACGAAGTCTTTTGCATTCACATAGAACACTGGCCATGCCGCAACAAATCAGGATTTTGTGTTTAACAGTCTTTAGAGGAAGAGAATCTGGGACATTGTAAACTATAGCCTGGTGAGAAGAGGTTATACGCTTCATCACCTCCGCAGCCAAGCAGTCAATCATATTTTCAGCCTTATTTAGGGTGTCTGGAGACATTTTAGGATGCTTTCTTAACAGACAGGCTATTGGGTCTAAATCCGAAAGCTTGCTTTGAGTTACATCCAGCAAAGACTTAACCTGGCCAATATCAGAACTGCTCTCCGTGATATTTGACAATGGCAGTGACATTCTATCAAACTGACCTGATTTTTTCTGAAGTTCATTTACTTGCCTTTGGATATCTTTCACAAGGAGGTCTAATTTACAGATCTCAGAGTTCTCTAACAGAACATCTTTCATCTGTATCACAGGAGTGAGAATTGCACCCAAGCCATTTTGTGAGCTAGTAGTTAATGCTGTATTACAGGGTGGTAATGCAGTTATAACCGAGGTTGAGGCACTATCTAAAACAACTGTGTTTCTACGAACACGTCTTTTAGAAATTTGGACCATAATTACAGGGATTATATGACTATAAGCAGTAAATAAATATCAGAGCAAACACGTGCAAAAATGTCACCAATTTCGAACGTACCGCCAGAAAATCAAATTACAGCAACTAATTTGTAGTCTATTTAGCACGATAAAATGTGTAGTGGAACAATTAGTGATTAAATTATTTATAATGATCCTGATGAAAACAGCCTTTTTAACAGAGCTGGTTATGCTAAATTTTCATGCGGTACGCATTAGACATTGCAAAGTAACTCTTCAACCTATATAATGTTAAAAATAAAGCGAAATATTATAAAGATTGTACGTTTTAGAAAGGTATATGGGAAAAGATAGTTATTGACTGAGTAAGGTCATTTCGACACAAAAGTAGCATTGTATTATTAACTCTATATATATGTGAATATTAAAAGGTGTGGTTGCTAATATAATTATTTCCAGAGTTATTAAAACAACTTAGTGAATATTGTAGAGAATAGAAAATCAGTAAGTTAGTTAAACGTTCGCTGCATAAATAGTAGAGTCGAGTTATACGTATGTGACTATACTGAAGACTGGACTGGCTTTCAATTTCCGTTCTACCAACAGTTGTGGTCTTTTAGACGAGCTAGGGTGGACATGTTAATGTGTCTTTCTAGGCTCCGTTTGAACCCATCAGGGTTTTCACAACATCTAATTTCAGATGGTAGTTAGTTCCAAAGAGTGCAATATTTAATGGTGAAAAAGTTCGCCCTAATGGATTTTTCGTGGGTAGCCACCTTGACAAGGTAGTCTTGGTTTCGCACCTGATATGATTTGATATTTTCCCAAGTTATGGATGAGTTACTAAAACAATGTTTTCTAATGACTTTGAAGAGTAGAAATAAATTGCACTTCACTCTCTTTAACCACAGAGGTTCTAAATTCAGACACATACACCTGTCAACATATTCCACTTGTTGGTCAAACCTTATTATGCGTTTCGTTAGGAATCTCTGATCACTTTCGATTTTTTTCGGTCTTCAGACCTTAGGTTACTATGCAGGAGAGCACAATATTCAAGTTTGGGGCGGATACATGTTCTATATATAGCTAATCTTGCTTCTTGGGTGTAAAAGTCACGCAGTACAAAGCCAGTAAGTCGCTTACAGTCAGATACAACCTTATTTGCATGATCGGAAAAGGTTAATCTGAGTATGTTATGCCGAGATCTGTGACTGTGTTCAGTTTTGAGAGGAGCTTACCGTACATATATAAGCCCATTCTCGGTTTCCAGCGTCCAAGATGGGCTATACCGCACTTGTCTGGGTGTAAAGTAAGTTACCACTTTCCGCTGCAATCGCCTAGATTGTTTAAGTTATGTTGGATCTTGCTTTCGACGCTCTTACCATCGTACCCATAATCATATACTATCTTGAGATCATCTGCAAAGAGGTATGGCTTGCCATACTTGATCACAGAGACTATGTCATTTATGAATAAGAGGAATAGAATAGGGCCAAGAAATCTACCCTGTATTACACCAATAGTTATCGGCTTTGATGAAGACATCTGGTGGTTGATTTTGACAGTTAACCATAATAATAATGTAGAAGGTGCCTGTGGACAAAAGGGCCTACCGGTTTAGAAGCCAACTTTTCTTTCAAAACAATTACCCAAATTACGGACCGGAAGTCCATACTAGTGCACAAAACGAATTTTTAGTGCTTATTTTTGAAAGCACGGTAGTGGGTTGGTGAAGCTGGAAACCTGGTCTAACATACGGACAAAGAAAGTTTTGCAAGTCATAGAAAGGATATATTTCCTACTTTGCTACTTGTCTTGCCTATTTTAAATGCTCTATCACTAACCATATCTGATGTAAAGATCCCACAGGACCTTCGACAGAGAACTCTCATTAGAATCTGAGGATGCTGCTAGTCATACGAAATTGCGAAGGTAAGAATGATAATTCCCTGTTTAATCCTTTAGAGGACTTATTCTCTACCACAGAGTCAGTCTGCACCCATGAACTCTCGTGCATTGCAGGAAGCAGAAACTGTGATGTAAGTGAGAACAGTCTGGTGCGGGAGATTTGATGGAAAAGGTGGGTATAGAGGTGGATCCGCAAACGATGATATCACTACACTTCTCTAAAGGCTAGGCAAACAACCTTAGCTGATTCCTCATGGATGTGCAATATGTATTCGTTATTTCATTGTTGTGGACAAAGACGCTAAAATTTTATTCCATATAAGATAGGTTTGCTTAACATATTACAGAGTTACTCAGTGTAAATAAATTTACAACCTTGGTGGGTCATAAGATCTGGTTGGCAGGAAGACAGAAAAATAACACTTTTCAGTGATTTTCAAGAATCTTCAGGAACAGTGAAAGTGAGAATTATGGTTTTAAAGCCCAAGGTGCCCAAACATGCCTCTGGCCTACGTTAGGGATTAAAGTATGAAGTTTTACACGCCTGTAGCTATGCTGCGCCATTCAGCCATCCATTTTCTTGCTATTAGCACGTACAGAATTTGAATCCGTAGCACAGCCATAACAAGCGGATAAGTTTTAAAATCTTTTCCCAAAATGACGTGAACATTTTGGACCATTTAAATATACTGCTTATCGGAGCATATGACCAAATATCTGAATCTTTGATTCACCTTTCACTATCAGTATTTGTAAGTTGGGTATAGTACTGACTGATTGGTTAATTAGTTACGTTGAGTTTAATAAGGCTGGTACAGTGAGCTTTATCAACAGTATGAGTACTACCTTACAAATGTATCAGAGATCTAAAATACCCAAAGAATGGTGGTGGCCAGTGTGCACTGAATTCGGTGAACTTAGGTAGGAAAAATTAGATCACTTGGAGGATAGTGCACAAAAGTTGGGCAAAAATGATATGGTGTAGAAAACAGCCTTCTTCCTGCATTTAGTTGAACGTATAATGACCGAGCGCCAAGGAGACTCAGAATAAGAGTGAGTTAATATAGGTGTGAAACTCGGGAATACGAAAGCATATAATAACTCTGTATTTACCTGATTGCTGGAAAGGTTATCTACTGGATAACGTTACAAATACGGTTTATTGTTCCAAAATGTATCATTTGGGACTGTGCAATTTCGAATCTTGATTTTCATGTTCCTTGTCTGCTTCTCCACTTGACATAAAGGTAATAAGATTTTTTAGGTGTCCGAGAATGGTTTTAAATCATTCCTGTTGGACGTATTCTCAGCTGATTCGTCAAATAAACACCAGTTATCGACCTATCTATCCACCATGACAATTGTTACACATTCCCATATGGTTGTGTGACCGCAAGTGATGTTGTGACCTACTGCTGGGATTTCTCAGCTGTTTCAAGTTGTTAAGTGGAGTGAGCCATTTTGTTCTACTTGTTTCACAGGATTCTTAAACTAACGTCATTTATTTCTAAGGGGGCAAGTGAATTTAGATGCAGTTTTTATTCCTACCTCGTTAGGATTCTTTAGTAGGGTTTCGAAGTTCACTGTTTGTGCGGCAACAATACTGATGCGTCCGGTTCGCCCTTCACTGTGCTGCAAACTTATCGATGCCACCCTCAATGTTTATATCAAATCCATCCCTACTATTTCCCACACATTTTTGATTGTTTCAGGGTGATATTCAGGTACCATGGGTTCTGTGGTACGTATTACTTTTGGCAATAGAATTTCTTTTTCAAAACTAAGGTTTACTAACGTGTAAACATAAACGTTCTACCATTTCTTTCACTGACGTGAGGTGGGAGAAGCTAAGGTTCGAACTTCATTTTGAATGTGTTGCTTTTACGTAAACAGTGGTATTCGACTTCTCATCTTTCGTTTTATCGATGAAATGCTGTATTTTGCGCTGACGTTTTGCAGTTGGTCTGAGACTACTTCTGAATTGCATTTACCTGATTTAGCAACTTTAATATGCTTATTATTAGTGTTCCTTAAACTCCTCCCTTCTGAATGTTTTCCTCTTTACTGTCATCTCACTAAAAACGAAAATCGTGCCCATACTTCATCTGCTGTTGTTCTGTATGTTGCATTCAGTGCCATTTCTATTTTTATAGCGATGTCCTTATTTTTCGCTGGATCACGTAAATATTGTTAACTTTGCCACCCGACTCGACAAAAAAGTGGATTAGGTGTTCATTAATGAAGGTGGAATATATGAAGTACACATACGATATCCCACAATGAACTAAGGTAATTGGATTATTCGAGTGTTAACCAAAATACATAGCAAGTCACACCAAGGTGTCTTGTCGCACCCTTCCAAGAGAAGCTACTCATAGGATAATATACATGACCTTAGAGACATGCTGAAGGATACTAACTGGGAACTATTGGCTGAGCACTCACTGAGTGACGCAATCACTAATATTACGGATTGTCGTAAATTCTGCTTCCATGTAGGCTGCCCTAAAAAACTATACTCAAAAGGCTTGACCGTTTTTCTTCCCTTCATCTCGAAAACCTACTAAGAGAAAAAGTGTAGGTGTACAAGTTTAAGGACATTGCTGTCTAGAAAGTACAAACATCCTGATCAAATCGGAAATCCGTCGGCTGAACACTTTTTGTAACCAAAGACTTGTCATGTAAAACTCCCGGAATTGTGTGGAAACTTCTCAATTAAATTATAGGCTGTGGTAAGCAAAGTATTAGTGTCCCCTCTGTTCGTGTAAATACCCCTAAAAAACCTTTCGTACGTTTTCCTGGTGGTGCTTTCTTCTTCAATGTAACAAATAACAAACTCAGTGGCTTTCATGGCTTTAACAATTTTGATGTTCAAGGACTAGTTTGTTGGAATTCTATTTATTTCATGTTAGACTACGGACTGATATCAGTTAGAGAATACTGAAAACTAGAGAGTACCGGACCACCATTTTGTCCTAGACTGGGACTCACCGGCACCACGCACTCGCTGGGTTTCGAGCCCACGGCCTTCCGAATCCAAGGCAGGCTCGTATACTACTTAGCCGCTGGGATGACTTAGCTTTGGGGGCAATGGATTGAGAAAATAAGATGACCTGCAAGTCTTGCTCCAATTTGCTAAAAGATTGTGGGTTTAACGACGAATCTTCGAACAGGGAGAGCAATAATCAACCTGACATATGAGTAAAACTTGAATACCGCTTAATTGTGTTATTCAGTGTCAGTATGTATACAGGGCATACCACATAGTGAAGAAGGGTCGTTTACTGGACAGTTGCAGGAGTAATAAGGAATAGGATCATTTCTGTCCAGACAATTTTAAGTGAAACCAAAGGACCATTATAGGACCTGATGGGAGTACAGCTGTATCGGAATCCTAAATTATTTAAGTTTCAAAGTAGAAGACGTGCAAACTGAGGGATTTACTGTGAGGTTACTGATGTCTGTAATTGGGTAACACGCAAATTTAGCAGCTGCATCATTTAGCCTAATTTTTATGTTATGACGGAGGCATGAGGATCAAATATTCACTATATTGAAGAGAGGGCAGATCGGTAAATTACTATTCCCACAGGTTGCGTTTGGAATGCAGGGCTTCAGCGGAGCACTGGCACTTCACAGTTCTCTGTGGTTTTCCTTAGTTGTCTCCCCGATTGTCCATAAACCTTCATTTGCCCTCCACATGACCCCCCCTCATGTCATCCTCGGATACCCACCTGTCGCTTCTATTTCAGTGTTTATTCAAAGGCCCGACTTTTGACATTGTCCAAACGTCTCCTTACAGTATGTATAGTTTATCTCTACTTCTTCCTGAAAATTTGTTGTCCGATTCTCTGCCTACCAGTCTTACTTGTCTCTAATTCCTTTTGGACATCTGATCCCCACTATGGAGCGAAGGAAGCCTGTCGGACACATCGGCTCATCAGCTGACTAATCCAGTTAAACTATCAGGTCAGAATCAACAGAGAAGTGCTTTCAACACTGGACTGCATCATAAAACCAAATTGGTAAGCAGAATGAAAAACAGTGTTGACTGGAATAACATTTTTATTCTAAAGGGAAACTAGTGTCAGTCACTTCTAAAACATCCACCTCAGCACAGTTTTCATCAACGTGGAGTGGCATTAAACAGAAATGTGCGATTAAAATTTAAACAGTTTTTCTTATTACAGATTGTAATTTTGTCCAAGATATCATCAAAATGAAAAAATCACTTGTTATAGACAGCCTTCCAAACAATTAAAAGCAGTTGATTGCTCATCGTGATGGCGAGCCACCCAGCATTTTGGCAACAATGCAAGATTCACTGATAGAATTCAGTCTTAATCAAACGAAGGACTGGATATGTGGCGTTAGTTACTAACTAGTACTCAATCAAGATGGATATCAACTACCATACGGCCCACAAACTTCACAAAGTTATCGTTCCGCTTTGAACTTATAGTGGATATGGTAATAATGCGATCAAAAAGTACTGATATACTGCAATGGTAAATAGTGTGCAGAAGGACGGACAACAGTTTATATTGGGCATATTGGTTCGTCTAGCTTATCCCATGTGAAGCAGTGTGTGAATCAGTAGAGTTTAATATTTGAAGAAGGGAAATATAGTGCAAAAAAGCTGCGGTTATTTTTACCTAGCAGCCAGTTATCGTGGTTAGGAGGATGGCAAATGCGACATAACAGAATAAGTTCTCCGTTGGCTGTCACGCGCCACTCGTCATATATGTTATATGTTGAGGTCAGTCCTCGTCATATATAGGTTTGCAGGTTGATTTTGCTTTGATGAAGCATCCTCCATCATGATCACTTCGTCTCTTCCTATTGTAGAACGGGTGAGAATGAGGTCATTATTCATCCAATATACGTATTAAGCCTCAGTGACTATTAGCTGTAGGTAGGCCTATCAGTGAGTCTAATTATACAAGGACTGCCCAGTGGTTGAAGTGTGACACAAATTCACAGTTATATGGAACAACGGACTGAAGAACAAAATTTGTCGAAAATGTCGCCATGCGCTTGAAAGACAGAAACTAAGGTGGAGGATAATAGTGAAACAACTGAAAGAGTATTTGGAAGCCCATATTTTGCTTATCATTTGTTTTTTATGACGAGGTAGAACTAAGATTGATTGCTATTGGTGCGTGGAAAGCTAATTAGCAAACTGTTAAGAATTCCACTGGTTACAAGGAGCAGAGGTGTGGAAAAATCCACATAAGATTAGCAGAGCGACAGATTTGTCCGGCTATCTACCTCTGGGAGATGCCTGCTTGTGGTACACTTAAGCAAGAGTCGTGAGTGTTAAAAAATACAAACGTTCTGAAATAAGTTAAGAACAGTTGACAAACAATGGATTCCCATGGGATAAGAAGGCATCAGATGAATTTGAGCACTCTTCAAAACGTTCTCCAACTAGTACATCAGTCCTTCGAAGATTTACATGTGAGAATATCCCACACCAGGCATGCGGCGCCGTCGAAACAGTAAGGTTTTTTTTACTCTGAATAATATTTTTTCTAATAATATAAAACATGGGAAACACCAGCTTACAGGCATCATCAAATCAACACAACGTATTAATGCAGGTTTTCAACCCATCATGAGTTAAAAGTCCGAATCTGATTTGGAACATTGTAAAAAGGGGTGCTTTTTTCAAAGTAAGTGGCTACTTTTTGTGGCGAATGATTCAAGCGAGCTTGCTTTAGCTTCCAACTCGTTGGACAGTGCACTTAGTTACTCAGTCACTACGATTAAGCCGCTGGCTTCTATCACAGCACTGTTTGTCTGGTAAGTAAAAACTTTGAGAACATGTATTAGTAGCTGCTGGCAATTTTAAACTGCAGTTTTTCCTCATGAGGAAAATAAGTGCCTTTATTTTCTGTTCTATTGTGTCTTCTTTTGCTCGGTGTGCATATGGAATGTTTTTTTTAACGAGTAAAACTTATTCAGGTTACGTTAAATGAAACATATCTCGAAATCCTACTCTAATAAAGAATTTGAAGCTATTTCGGTTTTTTCTTGACGAAATTTAGGGGGTATTTAGGAGCCTTGTTGGGGATAAATGATGCATTTTCTCGAAATCTTCCCACTATTTTACCCTTTTAATCCCCTAAATTGCCCTTCAAAATTTATACTTGGGTGGCTCTGATGACAAAAAGGTTAGAACACTACGTTGATTATTTTGAGACGTTCAAGTGTTGTTCTAAACAAGATTGAACCGCTTATAGGCAGTGCTTGTAAACCCAAAATATGAAAATTAGGTGCCGTTGTGGAGACTGGCTCGGAAATGTCTATTCTAACGTTCTTGGGTGTTGTACTGAGTGGTAAAATCATAGTAGCGTCTACAACAGGCTTAATGCTGGTTCATTAGGTGGGCGCAGCATTTGTTATAATTGTTTCCTTTAATTCCTAGAGGGACATAGGGCTTTAGCCACACGCCTCAATTTCGTTCGGTTCTCTGCCAACGTTTTCATCTCGCTCCAAGTCTGTCCACATGCTTCCCTCTCCTCCTCCATGTCACCCTCGCACTGACGACTAACTAACTCACCGCTTCCCATCCGGGTTCCACTCGAGCGATGGCTTGTCGTGTGATGTCACTCAGCTGATGGTTTGTTTTCTCAGAGTATGACCAATCCACCTCCATTTCTTCCTGCATATTTGTTGCACAGTTGGTTCCCACTGGTTTGGTTCGCTCCCAGAAATCCCTGATGCTGATCTTTTCTGGCCATCCATCTGGTCTTCAATAGTATTAAGCGAAGACAACTGCTGACGAAGGTGTGTAGTTTTATCGAAGTGGCCTTCGTGACGCGATGCCAAATCTCTGATCCGTATAGTAGCATTGACTTCCCATTGGAGTTAAAAATCTGGGTCTTATTTTTCATTCTGGGTGCTGTTGTTCTTCACACAGACTTGAGAGTAATGGAAACTTACCTGGCTTTCTCGATCCTCGCCTTGATATCTTCATCAATTCCGCATGTAGTTTAAACGGTACTTCCCAGGTCGGTAGGTGGTGGTTGCTTTCTTCAGATTTCTCCCATTCACGCTGTTTGCTGTTGCTGTTGGCCAGGAATCTTCATCACCTATGTTTTCTCTGTGTTCACCTGAATTCCTATCTTTGATGCTTTTTCTGCCAACTATTTGCTTTTCACTTGCATATGTCATCGGCGAAGTCAAGATCCTCCAGGCTTTTTGTGTGAGTCTATTTTATGCCTGTCTCCTTGTTGCCCGATGTCTGTCACATTATCCAGCCTACTACAATCAGGAAAATCATTGGAGATAGTAGGCAGCCAGACTTGTCTTACTCCCGTCTTCACTTCGAAGGATTCCGTGTGTTTCCGGTTGTGGATTACTTGGCATGCAGTATTATCGTACAACCGTTAGATGAGGTGTATAATTGTTGGTGGCACCCCGTAGTAGCGAAGTAGTTGCCAAATCACCTCTCGATCAACGGTGTCGGCTGGAGGATTTTTCAAAGTCGATGAAGTTGAGGTAGAGAGCTGACTGCCATTCCAAGCTCTGTTCAATGATGATCTGTAGTGTTGCGATTTGATCGATGCATGACTTGTTTCTCCTGAATTCAGCCTGTTCTGGTCGAAACTTTTCATCCAGGGCGTGTTTGATTCTCTCCAGGATAATGCGACTTAGTATTTTGCTTGCGATGGGCAGGAGCATAATTCTGCGCCAGTTCTTGCATTGACGCAAGTATCCTTTCTTTGGCAGTTTGAATAAGTAGCTTTTCTTCCAATCCGCAGGTACCTTGCTCTCTTTCCACACCTTCTCCAGTAGTGGTGACATCAAGTCCGCCAATGTCTCTGGGTTCATTTTGAATGCATCTGCTGGGATTCCATCTGGTCCTGCCGCTTTTCCAGCTTTTAGCATCTTTACTGCCTTCTTGACACAGCATTTAAGTGATGAGAATTCAGCTTCTAATATTGTGTATTGTAAAGGGCGTAGAATTAATTTATTTTCCTCTCATTCCCAAGTCTTCAGTTCACTTACAAAAACAACTGTTTCCTTCAGTCAACTTAGGCAATAGAAAGTATATTCGTAATATTGCTATAATTATATTATGTTATTAATATATCTTTGAACAGAACAATAGTACTGTAATTAGCAGAATCACATGACATCAATTTATTTTGTCAGTTCTTGCGAAGTGTATACAATCTCAAACAAGTAACTTTACTAACACCTAATTTCATCCATCCAATACTGTGTTTGATTACGTAACATTGATGACTCCTATTTCCAAGCTAACTAATTAGAGTGTGCGGATATTTTGTATATCGATGTCAAAATTGCCTTTGATTGAATTCACTCGGAGAGAACTGACAGAATGAATAGTTACCATATTTATCTGCTGAATATGGCGTAATTGCTTTCATCGAGTGAAGTATTGTATGAAGTTTATATTTTTCTCTTAGTCTCGAAGTTGATTCCAAGTTGAAACGCACTCTCCAACTGTTAAGGGACGATAATCTTTCCTATTCATCATACGCATGATTTCATATAGACAAAAAAGATCATGCTAATCTAAAAGTTGTATGATATACACTACAGTGTGCGTCGGTGGCACAGCGGTTAAGACGCTAGCCGACTATGCGCATGGTCCAGGGTTCGATCCCAAGCCGACACACACCTGATATCGATTGATCAGCCTGCGAAATTTGGGCTACCGATATCACATGCTGAAAATTACATACTTGTATCAATAATACGGTGTGGAATCAAGCTATAATCGGAAGTAAAGATTGATATAAGTATTCGGGAAATGTCTTTATAATCCAACAATAGTAATTTCTGGTCAGAATGATTTTATCTAAACATATTAGTAGTTATCTTATCACTACTAAATTTATTATTCATTATTGCCGAGTTTATTACTATCCTCTTTAATATGTAGTTTAAATGGGTGTGAAATTTTCGTAATGTATCATTTCTGTGTGACTGAAATTTCAAAAAATGGATATTTAAGTGACGCATTTTTGTAGTAACGATCAAACTACTTAGATTGTTCTACATATTTATTTATTTAACCGAAATTGTTTACAGATCGCTTCTCATTCAATATATTATTTCTTTTGTTTAGTAATTAGGTCACCAAAGGTATTTGTATACAAGTTGCTGCATACAAGTAGATTGTGATTTCCAATGCAAGGAGCCAATATCGCCAGCACACCTTTATCCCAAACATCTCAGCCACAATTATGGTCACCCATTAATCCAGTAGCGCACCAAAAGAATGTTACTGCTACGCATTCTCATTTCAGTGCAGACATGTTGGCTTCTTCCTCAATGCCGTTATCACAACCATTAGCATGTACCTCTCATACTGTTATTCCCCAGTCTAGCCAACCCGTTCAGACATGCTCAGATCTACCAGCTGATAGTCATCTTGTTTCTGATTGTTATGCTTCCCTTTTGGGACTGGCTGAAACATTTAGGACAATGAGTCCTCCCAATATGCGTCTTGCTGTTCATTGTCTAAAAGCTATTCTCCATTTCAAACTTCCCGTTAATTTGGAAGCTCGTACTCATCTGCAGCTTGGACGGCTTTTATTTCACTATAGTAAAAGCGATGAGCAAACAAAATTTCACCTGGAAAAAGCCCGTACTCTGGGTGCGCACCTAAAGGCGAACGATGATTCTATTAAATTTGAAGCTGCTGCTCTGCTAGCCGAATTTTTCGAGAAAAAGGTGAGTCTTTCAGTCATAAAGACTATATCATGATTTTATATTTCTCACCGAAAGTTTTACTTTTTAATTACGTCATTTAAGTGTTAAAGGATCTCAAATAGATGGTTTTGTTAGTTATAAAGTGGTTGGAATCATTTCTACAGAATGCAGTTTGTACTACCCACCTCTTCAAAAAAATACGTAAAAGCTACTTCATTACAGCCCTAAATTTTAAATACCATGGTGCAAACTCTTAACTTTAGATTAACAGGTTTCTCTTCATCACTTGTCTTTCTTTCATCTTGGTTATTTTTTTGACAATTTTGAAAATGTATGGAATCCTGAAGGTGATAAAAAGTAAATCAACTTACTTCATGGTGTACAATTCTTAGCAAGACAGCCTATACTTTTGCCAATGAATGAGATTAGTATTCTGCAACTACATCTCCATGGAAACTATTGTTCTCATCGGTCCAGTACTGCGGTATTTGTACAGACGAATAATTTTTTTCTGAACTGAAATAATAAATTGTCAGTGAAGTTTGGTGACCATATTCTACATTTAAAAACTTTTCTAAGAGGTAGACTTATTTCGTGGTCCAGTGATAATAACTGACTGTCAAAATTTATTTGGGCGTAAACAAAACTAAATCTATAATCAGAGGGCTGAAATTTCGAGTGCCGAAATCACTAAATATCGTAGCTTTCAAATATAATATAAGTGATTGAAAAATAATGCATGCGCTTGAGTTTTTCTTCTGAATTCCTTCTTTCTACGTAATACTTGCTAGTTTCTTTTTAGGGCAAACGATATGAAGCAACTTGTATTCTAAATGATGCAATCAGACTTTCAAATAACAACCCGTACTGGCATTGTCGGATATTGTTAGAATTGGCGGTAAGTTTCGATTTTTTACAGTACAGTTTTAAAATATTGTTACACTCTTCGTAAATATTTATGGCTGCTCACTTGTTATATTCTATGTCAGCATAATTGTCAATACTTGAATAGTTACATTACCTTTCCGTAAATACAACTGTCCTCCAACTTTGAACTCCACACTAAAGTGAAGCAGTTCAGGTTGCTATATTTCATATTGCACATACAGGTAGAGAAATAAGGAAGCATGAAGAAACTGCATCGAACAGGAATGTGTGAGACGGGATAAATTCATGGAAAATACTCAGGAGGATTTGATAGGTATGGGAGACCACAAAGAGTGGATGCATCTATGCCATTGAAAACGATTTTGACCCATTGATTCTTAGCGTTTCCCAAAACCCCGCCAGTCAATCAGTCAATGTCTCCCAATATGACTTAAACCATTAACCGAAAACTTTGTTTTCATCTGATCATTCTTAAATCCTTTCCAACCTAATCTTATATCACTTGACATTGTTGAGGAAGAAAGAGTGAATTGATACACGTAACACGCGTTCTAGTCATCTCACTGACCAACTTTCCTTCCTTGTGTAACACAACAAGCCCAACTTCGTGATTACTGACCGTATTAAACCACCCAACAGAAAGTGTAAAATGCAGACATTTATGGCCAAAGACGAGTAGTTTCTTTAATATTTCCCACTTTCAATGACCATGTATCACATCCATAAAGGAGGACAGACCGAACTGCTCCGTGATGAGTGTACGTGCCAAATGATTTCAATGGCGACTGAAAGGGAAAGGTGGATACACATGTTACTTCACTGGGACCGTCTTCATATCTTCTTATGCTTTTTTCTCTATGCTGAACTTGTATGACCTACAGTGGCAGATGAGGAATATGAAATTTTTCTAATGTAATATAAAAGCCACTTGCTTGCATACCATTCGAGCCAGTGTTGAGGGTTTTTCTCCATACAATGTTGCGTAGTATAGTTTTCTTTTGAAGTAATATAGGGGATTTGTAACTTAGAATGATAATGAAGATACGATGAAGCCAAATGATGAAACACTCATGGTTAAGTATCAGAGCTAGGAGAACAGTCTTCATAACTTCGTTTACTGCATAAGTGAACTGCACAAAAGGAACATTGTAAAATTCAGTAAAATTATGGATTGACTCAATTTGTTAATTGTTGTTGACACAGTTCATTAATTGAAAAGATTTATATCTCAGGTGGATGTTCACGTAATTTAACAACACCAGGCCTAGTTTGGTCTCAAACAAAAAGTATTCCATATTAGATAAGTTCGTTTACTGTAACCCAGTGATACAGTACTAGTAACTGGACGATGTATCGAGTACACTGTCAATATTCAATATTTAAGTTATGGGTTTTTGTAGGATTATGAAGTTTTCGTCACGAACTAACATCAGTCGCAGATGATTGAAAACTAGGGACCACTGAACATCTGTTTTGCCCTATTTTGGGGCTCTTCATCAGCATGCAACCGGGACTTTCAGGCTGTAAGACCAAACTCAATGACCATTCAGTCAAACTAGGACGAAACATCTGTTCAGTGCTCCCTGGTTTTCACTGTCTTCTTACTAGTGTTGATTCGTGACGAAACCTACATTGGGAATATCCAATATATCAAATAAATATATGTAATATATAATGATATTCTACTATAGTGCCAAATTTTTACTTACAAGAAGTATTTCAGTAAATGTGTTGATCGTATTTTAATTGTATTTTATGAAAGCTGTCAAAAATACAAGGAATTCTGTATTTGACGTGAACATCTTCAGACACTGGATGATATTTAATTGGCAGCTGTAAAAAGTTTCACATGGAATCTTTTTCCACTACTTAATTCCTTCTTTTTTTGGGTGTGTGGGTGTTTAGCAAGCTCATGTTGCTGAACGAGATGTCAATTCAGCCTGTGAAATCTTGGCTATGGGTTCTGAATACGCGCGTCTGCATAATTCAGACTATACAAATGGCTTATTCCTGTTGAGTAAATGCATGGTTAGTTTTATAGACTATAATCTCAATGTGTGTTTTGCTTGATATTTTAATGTTAATTTTTCACAGTTTGCAATTTACAGAGTTCGAGTTGAAAAATTTCATTACTGTTTCCTTTGGGAATCCAAATTATCCAGATCACACACGCAGTATTTAATCTGTTTGATACCATAGAAGCTAATCAAAAAGCCAAGCATAAATACACTATGCCAGCGAGTACTACTGGTTGATATGAGTGGCATTCAACCAGTCATCAGTTCTATCTATTTAAGCTAAAGTGCAATAAGTATGGGTCATTCCAAAATAGCATACAAATCTTTGCCTACGTGGTGGGTATCTGTAATTTATGGGAAAGCTGTTAAGCAGACTTTTATTTTGTGTGAAGAATGCAAACAGGCTTTTGTAACATGACTGCAGTTAGACAAATATACAGACCGAAAGCTGCTACCTTGACGTGGTGGTCGGGCTTGAACACCGCAATGACCCAACAAGCTGGGACTTATGTCGCTTGAGGTCCTACCATGCCAGAAAGGTTGTTCGGATAGCGGTTAGACAAAAAGCAGTTACCCAACCCAATGCTATGACTCAAAGCAAATCACAAAATATCATACCGAATCGGTCGGGGCCTGGATTAACAACGACCGCGCTTCCTGCTGCCGTGTCACAGGGCAGAAGTGATAAATATGCTACTGAGACACACCAAATAAAAAAGAACAAACAAAAACAGGCCGTGTGTGACCGGCCTCAAGCAGATGTCCCCTGGGCTCTGCGGTCACGCAACCAACTTCCACGGTGTGGGCAGCCGGGAAGTAACAATCGCCCTCACAATCCGAAGTACACGCGAAACCTCTCTAATCCTCACTCATCTTTGTCTCCATCTTCATCTCTATTATCTTGCCTTCCTTCTACTAATGCAACTCCTCTACTTGATGGCTCTTCACTTCCTCTTCACTCTGTGTGCACTGAAAACGACGGAAGCCAAAAAAACAACCATCGATAGTCTCCTAAAGCCACACCAGACAGAAAGTATTTCAAATACCTTAGTATCCAGTGTGATTGAATCACTACAATATATTATGTGAAATAAACCTAGCATGGATTTCTCTATATATTTCTATTGAACAATGTGGCTTAAGCGCTGAAAAAATGTTTAAAAGCCACCTTGTTTTAAACACAACACTGTCAAATTGTACCAGTAGGAAATATCTCATTTAAAAAAAAGATTTCCTATATGTGGTCTGTGAAGCAAAGAAAAACATCATTCTTTAACAGTCGCTTAACGTTTAAATTCAGAAATCCGCTATTTGACAACTAGCTAAAAAGTTGTAATGTAATTTAGCAGTTAAATGCAGCCTTTACACCGTACAGTTAGTTAGCAGTGCTCCATTGTATGCCGGTTAACCAAATGCTCACAAGTTGAGTGGCGTTCAAACTCTTGATATTTTGATCGGACACTTGGTCCTTCGTTTGATGCACACTGAATTGTGTCAGTCAAGTTTGCACCAAACAAAGGACTAGACGTATAACATCAGTTACTGCCTAGTATCTATTACAGTTCTGGAGAAGGTCAATCTGGATCCCGAATAGGTGATTGGTAAATTTTCTGACTGCAGAACTGGGTGATCCGGGTTTGAATGTCAGAAAGGACACGCGTTCCTTGAAGATTGCAGACACTTCTTGCTGACGAGTGCTGACAAGCGTGGAGCCTAGGTCTAGGACTTCCTGCAGATCGCCTCCAGTCAGATCTCTAAAGAAGTAAGCTATGGTTGGTTACACTTCCATCCAAGTGTATTTGTATTTACTCAAACTTAAGGTAATTAAATAAGAAAAGTTTCAGCTTACTTTGTGACCTGTAGTGATATCATCAAATAACCTGTGAAAATCAATGTGTTTTGGACAGTTAATTTGTTCTAGCCTGGGACTCATCAGAGGTAGATACGCACTACCACATCAGACACGGGAACAAAGATCATGAGATTTGAGAATCTGTCGCTTGCTAGTAACTAATATATTTTTCTCAGATCTAGAGGAAAGTCATGACGGATGGTTCTAAGCAGGTCGTATATTTACTCAGCATTATATATCATTTGTTCTGTGTAGCTGATGGAGTGCGGTTGAAAGTCGTGATGGCTTATGATGTTGCACACTTTGTCCAAAGTAGATTGGTCGGGACTTGAACCTAGGGGACACTGTCCGCATGTCTAATGGCTAAGTTAACCTGTCATGCTTCCAAGGCATCAGTGTGCTAATTCAAAGCCGGTTTAATTCAACAACAGTCAAGTGAATCGAGGCCGGTTGTAACACAAGACATGTCGCTAGGTTCAGATATATTAGAATAGATGTGTTCAAATCCTAGTTAACTCATAATTCTTAGCAGCATGTCCCTAATCAAATCGATTGTTTACTTTTTTATTCAATTGAGCGAAAGTGATTTCTGTACGTATTTATGGACATTGGGCTACGGATTCGAGTCCCTCTCCACCTACTTCAGCTTGGGCAAGTGGGCAGTATCATACATCCTCATACGGTAAATGTGGCTCTTAGACTAGTACGTGAAACATCTGATTCGAGTAATTGAGTCTAAACAAATATTCATGAACAATATGTCAATGTTGTCTCCTTGTCTACCTGTGTTAAAAGTCATAGCTAGGATAATATTTGAACATCTATCCAAGAGGATGAACTGAGGATAATCAGATTACTAGTATGTACGTCACTTTTTCTATGTTTATGAAACGGTTACCGTAGGAGACCTGAGACCACTTTGCTTTTGTGCAGTCAATAAAATCAGGAAGACATTTATAGATGTTGTAGACAGGAATTCCTGCTTTCCTAAGTATTTTCTAAGCAAGCACATGTACAGTTCTCCTAGTTAAGTTGAAAACACAAATGGGCACCAAGAGAAGCGCCACATAAAATCTCATAGTCTGTGTGTGAGGTCTGAGATACTGCCCGTGTACCCAGGCCGAAGCAGGTAGTTGTCTTAAGGGGTCACCCCTTCCTTTGCCTTTGAATTGAAGTCTAATCCACAGATTGGTGGAGCAGCGTCAAGAGGTGTGCCTTCCCATGGTTTTCGGCCACCAAAACAGGTTCATACGCCACTCTGGAACCCATGTACACTATAGCTGTGGAATAAAGGTTTTCCAGCTCCTCTAGGTAGACCAGCATGTCAATCTGTCCACCAGCGTGGTCGCAAGTGCAACTTTCGCACTCGTCCTTTCACTTTTGTGAGTAACATTCCTTGCAGCTTGAAGAGAGTGAGTAGGAATTACCTGAAGGAGGCTATGAACACGGGGCGGCATAGGGGCATTTCGAGAGTTAGACCGAAGTCTACCCACCCTCGGCCGTCCCATAGATTCATTCATGCATTTCTTAGCATTTTACTTAGAGACACGGTCAGCACATTACAGGCGTCGTTCAATGGTTTACCTATCTCGAATGATGATGACTGTTGGAATCTGTTCACGTGTTTATACTGTGATTGTCTCTTTATTATAACTTCTTTCTCTTAAAACACAAGGGTCACCTTCTCAGCTGATATAATTTTACAGCGTCTAACCATATCAGTAGACTAAGGTTCTAAATTTTCTTACAGGTCATTGGATATTTTAGTAAGCCAGCCAGTGATATCGAGTCTTACATATTTTATTTCTAAGATCGTTATTCATTAATTTTTTTCGTGTTATTTTATTTCAACATTAAAGTTACAGTTGGCTAGTAGACAACTGCCTGAAGTTACTGTCACATTAACTACTGTCAGCCGATTGATTGAACAATTCAAGGGGACAATGTATCATCGTGAAGCTCTACGTGTATTCTATCTTGTTCTGCATGTATCCTTTTATCTTATATCGGGTCAAGCGAAATCTGCTCATCCAATACTAAGGCAATTGCATCAAAGTATTCAACAGTTTGCTGCTATGGATGAAGGTAGTGTGTGTTGTGTTTTTCGTGCTTCATAAAAATACTTTGTTTAAAAAATTGAAGTATGTAAAAGGAAGACGAATAGGTGAACGCTATGTCTTAGTGAATCAGAACTTTCAAAATATTTTCTGCAACAGTTTATATGTAACTACAAACCCCATGGTAAACACGACATGTTTTGACAGAGGAAATTCAAGGAGAATCAGGCAACTGTTCCATTTTAGCTTGGGAATCTCCAGTGAAGCACACAACAGGCAATCTCCTAAAGCATCGAGCTAAAAACTGTCAGGCTTCCAATTGAGCACACATATATATTGTAGAAATGGTACAAAGTGGGGGCGAAATAACTGTCTAGTGCTCCTTGGCTTCCAGTGTTTTTTAAACGGATTTCGGTTGATGACGATATCTAACTTGGAGTTAGTCTCCAAAAATCCCAAAGGGTCTTTTCGAATACATCTTTACATTTGACTCTAGAAATAAAGTTTAGAAATTAAGGTCACCTACTGCTCCCAAGTTGACCAGGAAAACTATGTACTGCTATTATTCTCTTGGGTTCCGAGTGGAACATAAGGCTTCGACAGTACATCTTCATTTCATCCTGGTGTCTGCAATCCTTTTTAGCTGACTTTGACGATTGCCCATAAGCTCTCATCCCTTCCTCACACGATCTTTTCCATGTCTCTCTCATTCTGACTCTATTCGAGGACCTGGCGTGTGTTGTGTAACTCAACGCTTTCTTCAGCTTATCTCCGATTCATCTACATTTCCTTCGACATATTTGTTGGCTAGTTTCTTGTCAGAGTTTCTTGTTGCTAATCTTTTCTGTCCATTTGATCTTCAGTATGGAGCCCAAAAAGGCAGCTGTTGATGAATGTCTGCAATGGTATGTTGGAAATGCTTTTATTTAGTGACGCGTCAAGTCTCTGACTCATATAGAGAAGCACTTGCGTTTTATAAATCCGAGTCTTATTCCTTATGCTGACTACATTGGATTTCGACACTGATTTAAGTTTAATAAAGGTCTGTCTTGCCCTTCCAATCCTGTCTGACTTTGACGTCCTCATCTGTTCTGCCTATAGTTGAAACAATACTGCTTAGATCATTTGAAGTGCACTGTTAAACTCCGTACTTATTTATCGTCTTGTGTAACATCTTGGTGATACTTTCTCATTTCAACAATAGTGATATTATTTAGTTGATCACTATTAACAGAATACTCAAGTGAGTGCAGTTTACTACACTATTTTATACATGGTAATACTTCTAACCATTTCCTATTCCAGTAATATCTTCGGTATTCTTCTTTATGAGACTAACGTACAGTTCATTTTTTTTTCTTTTTTGCACCTTATCAGCTATATTATAATGAACCACATGCCGCGTGGTTGGTGAGCATTCTACCTCTGTGCCACCGACGCACAAAGACTAAAGATAATTTATCTCAATAGACACATTGTCTAAGCTCGCCATGGGGACATTGGCGCTAGGACAAGTTCTAAAAGATCCCCCATGGCAACTGCATTACTTTGGTTATAAAAACCATCATTGTATCTAAACTGCACATTAAACGTAGAGACTGAAATGGGTCTGACACATCAAATAAAATTTTGAATTTATTTGAAAACACGTTTTCTGATATATGAGCAAATTAGAAAAAGGAAAGTAGAGCTCAAACTATGATTCATGTCATATATAGCATAGAATTTTTCCAAACATATAGAAAACCATCAGATCTGTTATGCAAAACGATGAACTGACCATAGACAGCATTGCTCTCATTAGAAACATATGGCTTGTTTGAATTTCGAATTTCGCAGAAATAAATAGACTAATCTAGATTGCCTTGTTTCTATTCATCATCATAGATGATATCACCAAGTGATTTTTTTTTTAAATTTCGTATTTATCCTTTCCAATAGTTCATTTAAATCATTTTTTTAAATGTTCAATATATGCGCACTTGTTCATTCCAAATATATCTCTACCCTGATAGCTGATATTGCATCAACAAATGAAATTGATCGCTTCCATTGGATGCCTCGTGAGCATATGGTGATATTAGTCTATCTTGTAACTGTTATGCAATCAATGCAAGCTGGTATGCTTGACAGAGCTAAACGATCAGCTGAGAAAGCTTTAATCCAAATAGAAAAACTCTCTGTTTTTGATACTAGTCCACTGCTTACTGTATTCCACTTAAGTCTATTAGAACACACTGCTATGGGTCGATTAGTAATGGGTGTTCAAACAGCCGCTGCACAAGATATTGGTCAAGCATGCAGGCTATGTCAAGCAAATCCTGTACTAATGTATAAACGTCTTCCACAATTGCATACATTGATTGGTTTATATGCCATGTCAATGAATTGTATGAGTCAAGCAGAAAATCAATTCAAGTATGCTCTTAGAGTAAGTTGTAACTTCATATCTTGATTTCATCCTTTAATTTATAAATATACATTATGAGTGATTTTCATATATATATATATATATATATATATGTATATATATATATATATGAATGGCAGAAATCTGAAAGAAGCAACCTCCTTCACCTACCTGGGAAGCACAGTTTCAACTACAGGCGGAACTGACGAGGATATCGAGGCGAGGATCGGGAAAGCAAGACAAGCTTTCATTACTCTCAAGTCTGTGTGGAGGTCAACAGCACTCAGCATGAAAATTAAGATCCGGATTTTCAACTCCAATGTGAAGTCAGTGCTACTTACTATACGGATCAGAGACTTGCACTGCGCGTCATAAAGAGCATCTCAAACAAACTACAGACCTTCATTAACAGCTGTCTTCGCTCAATACCACTCAAGATCAGATGGCTGGCCAGAAAAGATCAGCAACAGGGATCTCTGGGAGCGAACCAACCCAGCAGGAACCAATTGTGAAACAAATATGTAGGTAGAAATGGAGGTGGATTGGTCATACTCTGAGAAAACAAACCATCAGGTGAGTGACATCACACGCCAGTCTATTGCATTAGGGGAACCCGAATGGGAAGCCACGAGTTAGTCGTCAGTGTGAGGGTGACATGGAGGAGGTCTTGTGAAGAGGAGAGAAAACCACATGGACAGACGTGGAGCCAGATGGAAACGTTGGCAGAGAACCGAACGAAATGGAGACGTGTGGCTGAAGCCCAATGTTCCTCTCTCTCCCTCTCTCTCTCCATATATATATATATATATATATGGTTCCATTCGAAAATTTACAAGTGTGACTGCCGTACAGTTCTTACGAGAATATGATAGATGCATTATCTTTCGTTGTCTCCCTACCAATCACTTACAAACTATCAAGGCTAACAGCTTAAATTAGTATATGCTTACGAGAACACACTTGTAATAATTCAACAAACAAGGAAGCCGTTAAAAAGGCTATTTAAAGAGCAGTATTGTATTGTAAGCTACAGTAAAAATATACAAAACCTTTATAAACTAACTAACTAACTAACAGTTATTTGGACGGGAAGATAATGGGTTCCAATTTTATGCACAATACAAATAAAACGAGAAAATATACAGGACAGAATTAAAGCCAACAAGGAATAGTCTACTTTGTTACCATGGTAATTGAAGGATGGTCACTAATTATTATTTCTGCATACAAAGGTTGCATCCTCCCAATTGTAATGGCTTCTGAAAATTGAAGCAAGGTGGAATAATGCTATTTACGACTGATTGAGTTGCAACATACAACATTTCACAGAAGTCCTGCAGCAGTTCAGGTTGCCAAACTCCATATACCACATAAAGGTAGAGAAACGAGAGGAAGAGAGAGATAGAGAAAGAGAGAGAAAAGATTCAAAAACACCATAATGAGCAGAGGGAGAGGGTTTAATGGATAAAGCCTATCATAAAGAGTGAATACATCTACGTCATTAAGTTTCCAACTATTGGTGCTTAACACACCGACGTCCCCAACTAGACAGTCTACACCTCCTTATGTGGCTCAAACTAACTGTCAAGGACTTCATAGATTGATTCCAAGTTTCGTTTTGAACACCTCTAATTGTTTTCCAACATAATCCTATGTCAACTAACACTGCTCGTTCACAAAAGTGGTGGCTCACTATGCGCAACACGTGTTCTATCCGTCTCGATCAATATAGCTTCACAACTCACCTTCATTACTTAACACCCCACGCCTAACCTCAATATAAGGCTGAAAAAAAACTACTTGCCTCCAAGTTATACTGTTCCACATCATAGAACCCACGTCAAAAGAAAGTATGGGTATCACGCTAGTTGGCAGCCAATCAACACATTATATTTGTAGATGAATTTGCCAAGTTTAACAATAAAAAAATCCTAGTCAAATGTCAAAACTTGAAAAGTATCAACTAACCAAATTACAACTCAGAACTACAAACATTCCATGCTGTACACTGTTTGCACTCTCGAACAGGAGTTTGACAAGATATCTTTTGTACTTGCTCATGATAAAGCTTTTGAAGTGTTCATATTGTCCAGTCAATGGGAGTTTTCTATAAGTCTACAGCTTAACTCGTTTTACCATTTCCAATTTCCAATGTTAATTTCATACCCTATCTGACATTTTCACACTTGCAAGATTTCGCACCTGAATGTAATGCTTAGTTCATTTGAGTTGTGATATGAGACTTTTGCATTTATTGCTACATCTGCATCACAGTATGTATGTAAACAATTTCACTGACGAGTTCCACTGAAATTTATTCATTTATTTAAATTTTGCTTTGCTAACTGTTTTCGCCTTCCTTGGAATTATTTTGGGAACGCCGGTGTTTTACAGTTTGTAATGATGAGTGGAACACTGTCTGAACCCAGAAACTGAACCAGTCAGTTATCTTCGCAAAGCACTGCAGAAAGCCGAAGGTGGTTAGATCTCAGTCTTTCTCTCGAAAGGTCCTCATTTGCCCACGCGTTCATAACCTCCGCCATGTGAGTTCTACTCAATGTCTTCACATGGTAGATGTATTCCTCAAAAAAGTGAAAGAGGTGAACGAGAAACTCCTGGCGCTTACAACCGGACTGTTAAACATGGAGGACTAACATAAGGGAAGTCGAAAACACTGATTCCAAACCTATGGTGTATATGTGCTCCAGAATCCCACTGGAACCTGTTTTGGTCGCCGAAAGCCATAGATACGCAGCTCCACTGCCTTGTGGATCAGACTTCGAGTAGAAGGCTAAAGAGGTGATCCGATAAGACAACTACCTACTGCGGTCTGGGCGTCCGACAGTACCCCAGCTGTCGCACAAACTATGAGTCTTTGTGTGGCGCATCTGTTGGTGCTCACAAGTTTGTGACTTATTAAAGAACAAGTATAGGGAACTGCATGGTTGTAGCTGTTGATGTCGAAAACCAATACATTCTTTTCATATCCCGGTGACCACATCCACCAGCTGCATGAAGTTATGATTTTCCGTGGTCCACAGGTACACTATGCATAGGCTAATTTGACAATAAGCACTATTCACTAGTGTTCAACAGTTTACTTTTGCGTAAAAAGTGATGCAAAGGCGACATATTGGGTAGAGGATTAGGAGGGTGTAGTGACACTTAAAGCGATCAGGAGTTACTCAACACTAATTAGACCTTGCTCCATAGAAGCGTTCTATTTCTAATCAGAAACCTTTTGTTAAATTAGTTCATCAAATTAATTCATACGATTTAATTTCCGAAAATATTAGAAAATGGGATTCACTTTCATATCGAGCTGCCTTAATTTTTATTCCATAAAATACTCTACTACTTATGAGTAGTTAAACGTCAAAATTAAAAGTTTATTTGCATATGAGCAGTGATTCCCGTGCTGATTGTTGATAATAATTGGTCTGTGTTTCAGAATTCACATTCACAGAATCCTACGAATTTCGAGTATAGGATACTAATGTAAACCTTAAACTAATGTTTGCATGATAGCGAACAGCTCTACAGCAACCTATTTACATTGACTATGCCTTTAGAACGGCATAGTTTTCCAAACTCAGGCATTTTACTAATATTATACACCCTGACTGACGGTCTTCGCCCTGATTATACAGTATGACAAGAAGAAATGGTTTTATAAAATATAATGGGTTCATTAAATTTCGTTAGATTCTCGTCCATTTGGATACAAATTATAATGGTTAATAACTTGAATAAGAGTTTTAAGAACAACTTTCACTAAGTGTGACTATGAAGGTTATAAAACATGAAAGGAAGACAAATTCGCTTTTGAAACTAATTATTTCCATGACTAACTTCCCTTGACAAAAGCATTAAATTTTCACAGTGTGAAGAATATCTGTAGATAATACAAGATAGGTTAAATAGACTAAATGTATGCAATAGAAAATTATTGTGTTTTTTCGAAATCATTCCTTACTAAAATTCCAATGAATGAAACGACTGAGATGCTGTAAGCCATTAATCGCAACACATTTCTATTTGTAAAATCAGTTAAAACGGATACACTGCTGTTATGTACTATGACGTTAAATATCATTACATTGTATGACAGACGGTGTGACTATGCGAAGCTCATTGACTTAAACTTTCACAAATATTTGTTGTCAACTTGAAAACAGCGAAGCCGATTCCTTCAATCATTGAGGATATATCCTGAACAAAATATATCGACGATGGCGTAACTGTTAGTAACACCATATTTCATGAAGGTAATTTACTACAAAGTATTAACATCTCATCCGAATAACGAATTCACGATCGATTAGGACAAAGAAGATGCATTCCGCTTCCTAAGGGGTCTGACTACCTCACACACAGTAATGAAGCCTATCAGAAATTTACTTACTGTTAGAAGAGACTCAGTAACTTATAAACAAGGTCTAAGGAAACGCCTCTATACCATCCGTCGAGCGAAAAAATGATGCTCAACTAATAAATTGAAAAGAAACAGTATCGATGCATTGGAAAGTGTCTTCGAGAAAATGGTTATCCTCAGAGATTTGCAAAGAAGTACATCGGTGATTTTCGCTCTACAGTCAAAGTAAGTGGAGTTGAAGTTAAGAATGTACCTCTTTCAATACTGTTCAACTCAAGCATACCGTCTGCTGATTTTTATTGGCAAACAGATTAGATCACCCTGATAAAGGCTGTAAAGTAGTTAGTCATAAGTGCTAAGCGATATCAAATTTCACGTTTGGTTACAGGATTTCATCATGAGCTGATATCTGTTAGAGAACCATTGGAAAACCTGGAAGAACTGGACAGTTGTTCCGTCCTAGTGTGGGACTCTTCATCAGTACGCACCCACCGTAGTTCGAACCCAGGACCTTCTGGTTACAAGGCGAGCTCGTAGACCTTTAGTCCACTGAGACCCGATCTAACGGTTTTCCAGTGGTTCTCTAACCAATGTCAGCTCATGATGAAATCCTGTAACTAAACGTGAAGTTTGATATCGCTTAGCACTTTTGACTAACTACTTTACAGTCTTTATCAGGGTGATCTAATCTGTTTGCCAATAAAAATCAGCAGACGGTATGTTTGAATTGAACAGTATTGAAAGAGGTACATTTTTAACTTCAACTCCATATAAACTACAATCACGCTCAAAACCAATGGGTGATTTGACTGTGTGTCTCTGACAGTGAAAACCGAAAGCTATCACATTACAACTATTCCATTTTAGAACTATTGAAAGAATACACTGATTTTATTTAACTGGTGATAAGCAGGCAGATAAAGGAATGTAAGAAAGTGATGGTTTAAAATCGATACAGCTGGCTGAGTGCAGAAGATTTCCAAACCGAATTCAGATTGGTAAAGATGTGTCCCACCTTTCGGATTCTGGCTGGTTTTGACATCTTCATCCGTTCCGCCACCTGTTTTTGAAACAGTCTTTCCTATTAAGTGAAGTATGTAACCTCTGTGAAATCTCTCCTGTCGATGTTGATGAATGCTGGTTGTTTTTATTGTTGCTGTTCATTGGTTATCATCATCACGTTCATCTTCTCTATGCTCACCTGGAGTCCTGTCTTCGCTGTCAGCCTCTCCAGCCAGTTTGTTGGTTTTCGTCTTCAAGTCTTCGAGTTTGTGTGACATTAGACGTATATCATCCAGGTGCGAAATCCCCAGATCTTCTAGAGTCTTCTTGTTGGTCCAGCGTATTTGTTGTCTTCTCACTCCCCACGTACAGTCTGACGCATAATTCAGTCCACCACAATTAAGAATATCGTATGTATTCACGCGTCGCTGTGTTTTCTGCTGTGGATCACCTGACACGTGGCATTGTCATATAACTGTTGGATGAGGTTTTGAAAAGATTTGGGGTGCGTCGAAGCTGGTAAAGATTGTTCTCATGTTTCACCTACATTTTAAAGTTTCTGGCGAATCAATTTCCTGTCACGATTACTGAACGACAATGCTCGTCATTTAATGTAAACTATAAGCACTAACTTCTCATGAAACCGTTTATTACTGGTTGATTGCAATGCAGTCAGTTGTATACCACTCACGCCAACCAAGTAGTGCTTGCTAGCCAAATTGAAGTGGTCTAAACCCTGGACGACTGTTTCGCTCATTTTGGGTCGGGTCCATCAGCAGTGTACTCGATGTGACTCAGCTCAAAGAGTCGAATCTATTCACACCACCTGATTTCTGGCTAGCTGCTTGGATTTGAAGCATTAATCTTAGAAAAATGTTCACTTGAGAAGAAAAATTGTCACTATTATGATATAAAATCTTTGGAATTCAGTGGTTTCCGTCAATTTATTCCAAATAATATGCATGCATTTCAATTCTGTTTAAAACTTTTCAATTTAATTTAATTTAGCTCATTGGTGGATCGCAGCAAGGTATGAATTGTCGAACTGCATCTGGAGATAAAAACCTCTTAAGCCTTACAGCTTCTACTAGAGCCTGTTGTCAACCAGATGGACCACGTGACTCCTTGTCTGTATTAATCTGTCTCAATTTAGCCTTGGTACATATCCGGAAGGGAAATATAGTTGAATGCGAGGTGAGTAGTAGTAGTACACTGTTCCTGTTTTATTGTTGTTTTTTTTTCTCACACAATTATTTCATTTCAAATTAGTGTCCTAAAGAAGTGAAAGAGAGCTTTGTCCATGTAAACCTTTCCCTATTATATACACAGCTGACTGATTGACATTGATTTTTTGATTTTTGAATTTTGATTACAGCTCGATTCCACACAGTACTTTTTGGTAGAAGTATGGAATTTTCAGCATGTGATATCGGTAGCCCAAATTTTGCAGACCAACCATTGACATCAGGTGTGTGTCGGCTTGGGATCGAACCCTGGACCATGTGCATGATCGGCGAGAGTCCTAACCATTGTGCTACCGACATCATGTACATTCTGAAGTGTAAAGCACATGACAGATGTTTTAATATTGCCCCTTAATTCTGCGACACATTTCACTGTTGAATTCTATTCATTCATCTACATCTCAGACCTAGATTAAGGTTGGAATTAATTCAAACTGGTTGTTGACGTATCCAAATAAACTCTGATTCATAAGATCAAGAATTTGTGTATAAAAATTCCCTTATCGACCATGTATTGGTTCAATTACTTGAGCATGAGCCGAGTTCAATATGCGAGATACTGTGGTCGCTTAGGTTCACGTTTAGACTCTGTTAGATTCTCTGTATCTGATGGCTGAGTATCTAACTAAATGAGCCACACTCCTACACGAAAAAATAGGTCTATAGGTGTGGGTAGTCTCTTCAAAACATCTTATTTTTCTGTATCCCGTATTATTATTATTATTATCGAGTTACACAATAAAGTACAGTGGGTCTGAAGTACAACAACCCAAGTGTTTGTATTGTAGCGTGGTTGTTGAACACCTATGGCTTCTGTACGCCTAATCGTCAGTTTGTAAAGACCTTGTAAGGCTCTTTATAGGAATAACAGTAATAGTAAGATGTTCTCATTTGTTATCAATTAGCATGACTCATAGGTTGACTACAAAAAATACATTATGGTTATACACTTTAACAAATTCGTCAGGTTTCACTGATCTATTGTACAATTGATATCCGTTTCTTTAAGCACTCTAATTGTGAATAGGATGTTCGGTTGTCCTCTCACTCTCGATTTCATCGATATAAACAGTCGAATAGTGTGTCACAAGACAAACTGTTGGGCAATCAAAGTCATTTGTGAAACGGGCAAGTGGTTCCCCTCCGGAAAGGTTTAAAACATCCAGTTAAGGAGTCCAATTTCATTAAATTTATTTACCTACAGTATTTGAAAAAAACCCATGTTCCGTTGTCAAGTGTTAATGATGATTGGTAATAATAATTATTAATAATACTGAGAGACTGATTAGTGAATAAAGTATATAAATTTAGATAACTTCACCGGTTTCTACACTTATACCTCCGTAATATAAACACAGGTCATATTTTCCAATGTGACCAGCTGTGATTCCTCAACTGAAGAAAGAACTACCTAAGCTAGCACTCTGCTTGTATTAATCGATTCAACTGCTCCTATGGAGACAGTTATATACTCTGTTTCCTTAGGGAATTCGTTTTTCGTGTTCGGGAATACCTCACCAGCGTGTAAATAAAAAGGTGTAGTAAAAACCATCAACAGTTCGATGCCAGACCTCCTGATCCAAACAGGTCATAAAGCCAGCGTTGAAGGGTGTTTTTCTACCACTAATCGGGTACCAAAATAAATTGTCAAAGACGTGTAGATACTGAATGTTGGGAAGAGGAGAAGCCAGTGGAATTCGCTTAAAACAACCGTAACCTATAAATTCTCTATTATTGTTCTCAATTTATCTGATATTTAGTTTAGTGGTATATCGATGCATATTATCGCTTACACGGATTCTTTTGATCTGTAATCTGTTGATCTAATGTTGTGAATAACAATCATTGTCTAACTATTATAGAGGTGACTGTAGAACCTGATGAATAGGAAGTTATCGAGAGAAATATTCCTTTTTCCGCCAACCAGTCTTTTAGAACTTTTAATGGGCATCTTTAATCAATAATAATAATACGGCTATTACTGACAGTAACGAAAATAGTTTTAAACACATGATCCTAAACGTAAGATTTTAGGTAGACGTGGAATTGGTTTTGCAAGTAACAGTGTTCGTCATATGATTTGTTTAGCATAGATAGATGTGTAATATACAGAGCTCAAGAATTCGAAGAAGTCGAAAATGGTAACAACGTAAGGAATTCAAAAGCACTGTGCTGATGAGTTTAGAAGTCAATATCGTGTTTTGGGGATCCAACTTCTGTCAGTCTCTTTCGGAACACGCTCTCGAATCCATGTAGGAAGCAATCTCTGATTACTATCATATCATATCCCACTGTAGCAGATAACTTAGTGATTGAGTTTGAGGACAAATACTCACCGAAAACATGATTGGCGTCGCACTACATCAGGAATTAGCAGAAGTTAGAATTGATGTACCTCTGGATTCTGTCCCAGTGGCTGAATATTCCACGAGCTCGTCTTGTGTAGCCTGAATGTCTTGGGTTCGACCCCTGGCGGTGGGTCATGTATGCGTACTACTGAACTGTTCCGTACTGGTATAAAACAACTGTCTAGTACTCTCTGCTAGTTTCCAGTGGTTCTGTAACTGAAGCCAGTTCGTGATCGAAATTGAAATCAGTCAAATCCCTGCAAAGCACCACTTGGTTGATTATTTAGAGAGATCGCTAGATAAAAGAACTTAGCTATATGACACAAACCGAATAATTCACTGCTAGGAAAGATTTAAAGAAGCTTTGTTGGGAAGAGAATTTCTGTGATTTATCTAGGAAGTGAGTTTGACACTTGGAGACCTTTAAATTTATAAAGAGTTTGTAAAAATAATTCACTTTAATTACTTATTTCTTTGTCCTATAACGTGGAAATGACTGTGGACACGACAAAAGGTATGCTTGTTTCCTTCTGCACCAATCATATCCTACTATTATTATTATTATTTATGTTTATATACTGACAGCATTAAGGATATTTCACTACTGTAATTTAAGCGTCCTGTTTCCATATGTAAAATGTAGGGTTTAGACTATTTCTGAAGTCATCTGTTGTGTTAAACAAATAGTAACTTATACCCGTTGCACAAGAGGCGGCTCTCACGGCTCAAGGAGTCTAGTGGTGGATAGTGCTTTGGCGTTTAAAACAATTTGTGCTAGTTTAGAGTTTCAGTGAGAACACACCATCATTCGCTCACAGGAGATTGCAATCACACTCACGCACACGCTGGATTCCACCGATAGTCACCATCCACCAAATTTGTTTTTATTCCTTTACTTTCTCAGTGGAACATAGGGCTTCAAGGTACAGGCTTGAATTTTCGGTAGCAGTGGTGTTTATTTTTACAGGATGGGGTTACTAGCCTCATGCCCAACCTTCTCTCTTTCCCAGTCTTATTACTGGCTTAGTGAGGTAAAGCTTTGCTACGGCTGGGGGGTCGAACCCCGGACCACGTGCATGGCTGGCGAGCATTCTACTGCTGTGCCACCGACATTATATTCATCCTGAAATATAGTAAAATCCTACGTAATGGAAGCCGAGCATTTTGGTCCAGTTGGAAAAAAATAAAATTGACTTAAATAAATGTATATTTTTTTATGAATTCTATTCACATAGGCATTATTGAATGAAGTATTTTCATCTGGTGTACATGTACTAGAAGGTTGTTATTGTCTTCGGGCTGCTGCAGACTATGTTCGAGCATTTCAAGCATTTTATGAAAATAGATTATTAGATGCAAAATCTTTTCTACGTGAAACTGTACGTTTGGGTAATGAAGAAGAATTACATCGTTTGTCAGCATCAGCTTTTATTACTATGGGTCAAATTCATTTAAATGAAGAAAATACAGCTGTAAGTCTGTTACTGTAGCCAATACTAGTACATAATGTTATTATTATTATTCTGTTAAGTAAACTTTCGTTAATTTTTTATGTATAGTATCATGTTTACTATGTGATGTTATGAATATGCCTTTGTTGAAAATACATTAAGTGTGGCTCTTTTCCATGTGGACGTAACAATCGCTGTTGAACAGTAACGCTTCTGTACTACTTACGAGTGTATCTGTTTCACTATGATTATTACTATTGTAACAACAGCAGACAAGGGCCAGGCAACAGATCGTTTATTAAGGAAATCAACACATTATAATTTGTTATTATTGTTAGTAGAAATACAGTCTTTTGATTGGTTGTTCTCGCAGAAGTACTTCTCTTGTTACTAACTATACTTCTACTAACTTTGCTAGCACAGACTATGTATCTGGGTAAAAGACAAACTGTGCTACTACATGCAGTCCTGATGTTCATAATTCTTATTTATTTCCACCATGACAATTTCATTCATTCACATTCAGTGATAAGTCCTACTGGAATTTATAAATTCACTAAATACTACTCTTTTTTTGACAATGATTGCTTTTTTTCAAATCGACTACAGAAAAGAAATATTTTCAATTGCGAATAAAGCATGACTGTTGATTATGCCTGAAATAAAAGAGTCATAAGTGGCTGTTGTAATAATGGGACCATATGTTGAGTCATATTGTCTCATGGTACTGTTCAAATGAAGTCAGTTGTCAAGCTTGTGACTAAGGTGCGCCTTGGTTGTATTTTGTACACTGATCATTCATACTCAACTTTGAGGCTAAACTAGGAATAATTTTGAAGAGGTTGGAGATTAGTAAACTAAATGTGATAAACTTCCGGTTTCCCTTTTACCGCCTATCTGAGTAATGTAGGGCGGTGTAGACTATGCGACTGGGTTCTTCAGGATGTTAATACTTAGTGGTGTAACTAGCTTGAAGCCGACCATAACGGTGTTTTCTTTTTCGGTTCTCCTATACACGTGAATTTCTAATTATTGTTAGTTTTTTCTAGTAATCCAGATAACTTCAACTAAAATTTATTCTTCACAGAATCTATTTTAAATTTTGGAATCATCAATGTGTGAATAACAATCAAGGTGAAGATTCTGTGTTTAAAAAATAATGTAATATGTGCCTATTTCTAAACTGCTAGACTGAAGCATACCTTAATGGCTGGTAAATGGAAGTCTGGGTTAATAAATCAGTTTCTCTTTTCCTTTTTGAGCACTGCGCCGTTAATCCAAAAGCCACTGCTTATATTCTTCTCAATGTTTACTCCTTCTCTACCCCCCGTCATTTCGATTACTTGCTTTGTGTGTGTGTGTGTGTTAGTGACAAGTTGAACCACTAACCAGTGATGCGTGCGTGGCACTATATTTTTCAATACTTGCCTACCATTTTGAATATATTCCTACCTTTTGGTAATCGGAACCATAATTTATAATTAAATGAAACGTTTGAGTTACTCTTAAGGTTTAAAACACAGGATTTGCCTGCGACACGGCACTATACTACACATAAACATAATAAATGGAATAAGCAAACCTCGAATTGTAAGGTGTCGAGGTGTCTGTATACCGTCGAATGTACTGTCACTTTGTGTCAGTTGGAAGACGAATTCAAAACAGGGTGAAAGGTGATCCGTGTGGTGATATGAACAATTCGTGATCCGAATAAATAATGCTCAATAGTGAGTGTAACATAAAGAAAGAAACAAATGTACAGAGAATACAGGTCAACCATAAGAAGATAATTACACCAGACCGAATCTAATGCTTATTTATAGTAGGTGAGTTAAATTCCTATGGAAATCAGTGACTATGGTTACTCAGTAGTGAAATGGTAATTTAAAATATAAACTCATGCTACCTACTGGTAATAAGTAGTATAAAGTTAAACACAAAAGTAAAGGCGATGAAGACTAGATACAAAAAGAATTAGCATTTAAGCTATATATTTGTTTAGAATTTGATTATTATTCATTTTCCTCATACTTATTATTATGCAAATTCACAGACATCTAATCTCCAATTAGCCCTGTGAAATGTCTTCATCTTCTTGATTTTCTCACTATTCTTATTACCATTTCTATTACTTTCGTTATTTTTATTATTATCTCTGATATTCGTTGCATAATTAACAACATTTCATGATTAACCCGCATACTACTATCATCGGTAGATTTTTCGGCCATTAACTGTTACATAATACTAAGGAAGAAGTAAATTAATAATCAATTTCTAAACAGATATAGTATACACATATATGTAAGGAAGGGTGTCGGTGGTGTTCAACGATGAAAAAAAAAACTCGCCAATCACACTGGTGTTCCGTGGTGCAGTGTCCGGCCGACGCACTCCCAAAAACCTTGTTTAACCGATTTCAATCCGGGTTATAGAGGGACGGTTGGGCTGGAGGCTAGCAACTCCCACAACCCGTAAAAGCAACAACATTACCGCTGTTGAAGTTTCAAAGCTCAAACTTGAAGCTCTATTTTTCGCTAGGAACAACGCAAAGGAATAGAATTAAAAAAAGCACAACAGCAACTAGAAATTAAATAATACGTAAAGAACAAAGAATTGTCAAAGAGTTGAAATTTTATAATTGCAAATACGTGTAATAGTTTCATCCTTGTCATGAGATGGAAAAAAAATCTGACCATCTATATGTATTGCTTAAAATTATGACCATATTTACTAATGTATATTTTCCTATCCTAGTCAGTGGATGTTTTCTTGAAATGATTACTTAGTTTATAGGAAGATATTTGACGAAGAGATTCTCTTCGAAGGATTTATTATCATTATTACTACTACTATTATTATTACTATAGACTAATATATGCGTATATTTAGCGGCCTTTAAAGAACTGTATCCTACAGTGACAATTATAAACATGATCATGACTAAAACGTTGAGTCATAAGAAATTTGGTTATCGAAAATACAAGAGAAAATTGTCCACAGTATTTTTATGTTTGTTGGTAAAACTATTTAAGTTCACCTCTGGTATTAAACTGTTGGCTGATAAATGACTGGGAAAGAAAAGAAAAGACTAGGCCACAATAAGACTCGAGCCTGAAGAGCAACCTGACAGACTTAATTCAACATAAAACTTTGCACAGAAGTACAACAGCCCAAGTTGTGACGCTCCATGTAACACATAGAAAGGTAGAGGAAAGGCACAAAAGAAGAAATTCAAGGGAAGTATAATTAGCAGTAGTGTGGACGGGAGAAAAAAAATGGTAGTATGAAAAAATCTGGGAGGACCTTAACCAAATAGCCTGCACCTCCCCAAGTGGTTGGCTCAAACCAAGTGCCAAAGATTTCATGGACTAATGTTATGTTTTGTTTTGACCAGGTAACCAACTGAGTTAGAAGTCCTAGCCGCTGACCAGGGCAACCATCGGCTGGAATGATTGGTTAAAATAGTAGGCTTATCAGTTTCATACTCATTTCTCAGCCTTATACATCCGTTGAACTATTTTATTATACTATGTGTAAGCTGCGTTCGCATAGATTCCCCTTCTAATTGTAATTATAGTCATGAGTATTTTTCGTTGTAAGTAAGGAGAAGATTCGAACTCTCAACAGTGCTGTCGAATCAGTGCTTCTATATATCGTCCAGAGACTTGGTGCACTTGTCACGGAAAGCACTTCTAACAAGCCTCAGACTGTCATCAATAGTTGTCTTCGCTCGATACTGAACTGAAGATTAGGTGGCTCGAAAGGAGATAAACAACAGGGAACTCTGGGGAGGAATCAACCAAGAGCCTATTGCTGACCCCCGAAAAAATATACTGAAGAAAATGAAGATGTATTGGACACACGCTGAGAAGACCATTCAGTGTCATCCCGTCACAGCCAAGCCCTCGAGCGGAATCCGAATGGGAAACGGCAAGTTGGGCATCTGATACTAATATAAGGGGGAGATCGTGTGAGGATGAGGTGATAGATTATGGGCAATCGTGAGAACCTGCTGAAAGAGAAGGCAGAGACCTGATTGTAATGGAGATGTGCTGCTGACGCATTATTTTTCACTCGGAAACCAAGGGAATAGTAATAATAATAATTGTTATTATTGTCACTCATCATTTAAACTGTCATTCAGTATAGTTTCCAGTATTCCAACTGATTGATATATATATTTGGAAGTATCAATCTGGAATATGTTTTCATCCTGTTTTTTTCAGTAAATCCACTCGAATAACCCCTTTTCTTTGGTTTTATTCTTTGAATGCCATAGTGAGGAGCGTTAAATTTACTTATATATATGCATATATGAATACAACCCTACATAAGGTCAATGCACATCATTTTGTCAAAATAACGAAGGTCTGAAATGTTTTTTTAAAATTATTTTTCAATTTGCATTAGTTTACTATTTCTGTGTTATAAATGACTCACTTTCTTTTTTTCTATATGTATATTTGTTGTTTATGTTTCACAATTGAACACATTGAATTTGTCCTTGTAACCTATTTATTTGATGAATTGTACAAACCACATTCAATGTTTGTCACTTATTCATCCATGTAATTTTGTCAATAGGATAAAATGTTAACCCCTAATCTTTGGTCGTAGCCAACATTTTCTCATGAGGTTGTGTATGTCACTGTGTACATGTGCATGTGTGTGGTGGTGGTGGTGGGGAGTTGTATGTGGATACATTGTAAATGGATTATGTATATATACATTTCTGTTAATCCCTTTGTATATTATTACTCTTGAGGTTCCAAGTAATGTTTTAGCTTGAAAGTGTTTGTGATGAAATTATGTGTGCATTATGGGCATGTGATGATGATTGACGTGTATATACAATATTAGCCTGAATGCCTGGGTGGTTGTTATCTTTCATTTTTAGAGAAATTTACCTTTTTTAAAAAATATGATAAAAATGGCTAAGGTTTTCACTGCATTTCATCATGGATTAGCTTAAGTAAATAGACATTTTTTTAGGGTAAACGTGTGGAATAATACTAAAGTATTTTTCTCAATGAAACCAATTTGCCCAAGAGGTCCTGACGCGTTGAATGCTCCCAAATGAGGTTGATAGTGTGTGCGTGTGTGTGTGTGGTTTTAAAAGACTATCTGCTGTTGTTTTTTTCGGCTCTGGTCTCTATCAATGATTGTAAGGTTAAGAGAAGGTCAGGGATCTAGCTGTGGAGTAGTATATTAACAGTGATGGGAGGAAAGCAAGAAGATGAAGCTGAGTGATGACCATGAGAAAAGCTTTGTGTGCTTATGGAAGCGTGTGGGCAGTCATTTCTTGCCGACTGCCCACAACTCAGAAGTTGACTTCTTTTTGGTGTGCTTGACTCAGAATGAGCATTAATGTCATGTGACCGCAGAACTTGGGGGACAACTGCTTGATGCAAGTCACATGTGACCTTTTTGAAGTGGTTTTTTTTAAGTTGTGGTCCGTATCAAGATTTTACTGGCAGTTATGGACAACCGCAAGGTTAATTTCAATGTACAATTCTCAGGGTCGATCTTTTCTAACCTTCCCCTTGCCCAGACTGGATAGGTAGCATAGCTGGCATGCTCGTTATTTGAGGTAAACACCTAACTGCCGTTACATCCCTATTTACCAACAGTACGACTTCACCCACGGACCCTCAATATAGAGTGAGCAACGTACGCTACGATTGAAACTGCTTTTACTCTAACCTCCATCCAAACGACATTTTTTGCGTGATAGGACCTGCGGGATAATTTCTTCTTGCCAGTGTATCTCGTTGGGTAACTGCCGACATGCAGGCTCAACCACCACGTCAAGGTAGCAGCTGTCGGTTGGAATCCAGGGTACGCACTGACATGTGTTATTTGTCTATACTGTTTTTGTTTTTACTATAGTTTTGACAAATATTTTCTTATCATCTAGGATTTGCAGTCATCGATATTTTGGATATCGTAGATCCCAGAAATAAGAAATCGATAAGCAATTTATCTGCCTCCTAGGATTTTAGAAAATTTCTGATGCATTCCGTCAGATAGTGAAATGCAACACTTACCACATCAATGTAATTAGTGGAGATGAATACATATAATTAATAACAATATACCGACCGAAAAATTATTCTGCCGTTGATATTATTGATTTCAGTCGTGTCATTTATTCTCAGTTTACTTCCTTTTGGAGGTGATGTGGCCTCTAAGCTTGATGATTTTAATTAATTTTATATATATCTCTGTTTTTATAGGAAGGTCATAAGATGATAAGTGCAGCAATTCATATAGCTAATCGATTACCAGATATAGGCATTCAATTATGGGCAACTGCACTACTAAAAGGTGTTGCTAATGTCCGTGGTGATACACAAGAAGAAACCCGTTGGTTCACTGAACATGATCGTTTCTCTAAGATTGTAATTCATGAACATATGCGTGCAATGTCAGCTCCAGAACATGCACTCATCTATGTAAGTTATTCGTCAATTTATTTTTCTTTCATGATGTTAAATTGTGTGTTGTAGTTCGGAAATCCCCAATCGTCTCACCATGCTTTTGATTCGTGTTTTTCTCGTATCTTAAAAATGAGCCGGGGTTAAGTTATTTGGTCTGGGCGTTTTATGGTGGTTGATTGTTTAGAGTTCCTTTCGGAATTCAGTTTTAATAAGAAATCCGCTTTTAACTGACTATGGGTCACTGCGATTTACTACTGTGCTTTAGAACATTTAACATTGGGACTGAAGGTTAATCGAACTGTCTGCGTGGTCCTCAGCTCAGCTTTCCGAGAGTCCTTGCATTTAATCAGCGTACCATCTATCTATCTAACAGACTGGTTTATGGAGATCCACCCACTCCTGACTGATGGTAACTGAAACGAGCTGAAATACCTTCCGATTTTTGAGGCATGTAGCTACTGCTTCCATGTCACACACAAATTCCGATCACTAGGACTAGCGTTCTGTAGGTAAGCTGAAGAAACCAGGAAGCGTACGCTCCGATAAACTTCCAGCTCGTAACTCGCCAACACAATTACTGGACCCTTACCCAGTGGTTCCAGAAGTCAGTGTCGCAATAATTCCTATTGGCACTGGTCTGCAGTCTATTTTTGTTATTATTAGTATAGCATATAGAACTGTTCGTGACTGTTGTTAAGTTGCATAGTTATAAATTATTTAAAATAATCCCAACGTGTTTAAGAAAAAATCGAAACAAGATTTTTCCTAACGTTTCGCTGTGTAAGCCACAGCTTCTTCAGCGCAATGTCTAGTACTATGAACAGAGTAAAAGCACAAGTATGTAATCTACTTAGGGAATTGAAACCCAAACTAGGGAATTCAGTTTGGTTTCCAGTAGCTCTCTAGACAAACTCGACTTCAAGATTTTATAGAAGGCCGAAAATTCACAAAATAGATATTCCTTTAGGATCAATAATTGATTTCACTAATTCACTAAAGTACATCAAGAATAGGGAAACCACTTCAGTGCAATATTCCTTCAAACATTAAAAATATTGAAGAGTTTAAAAGAAAAGTAATGGACATAACTATTGAAGAAGACGAAATTATGGCAAGTTTTGATGTGGTTTCTCTATTTACTAGTATTCCTATATGTGATTCACTTGATATTATGAAATATAAACTCGGAAGCAATCAGGAAACATTGGCTAAATGCTCATTATCAATAGAAGATGTTAGAAGATTCTTAAGATTTGGTTTAGAATCTACCTATTTCACCTTTAAAGACAAACTATACTGTCAGACAAATGGAGTTGCAATGGGATCACCAGCATCTCCAATTGTAGCAAATCTTTATATGAAAGCTCTCGGAAAGAAATCACTGATAAGTTTTAGTTGTCATCCTGAAATATGGTACAGATATGTAGATGACACATTTATCATTATTAAGAAAGCTGAGAAATAAAACTTTCTAACACAGATTAACTTCATCTCAAAATATATAGAGTTTACTAATGAAGTAGAATCGGATGAGGAAACTCTAAACTTCCTGGATTGTTTTGTAAAAAGACAAACTGACAAGAAACTAAAGTTCACAAAATACAGCAAAACCAACACATTCAAATAAGTATTTGAATTTCCTGCAATCAGATCATCCAGTAAGAATGAAAGTTTCAGTAGCTTTAAATCTCGTTAACAAAGCTAGAAACATTATAACAGATAATGATGATATGGAGAACAAGATCTCCAATATAAAACAAATTTTGATTGGAAATAGTTATTCAAAAAAAACTGCTGAATAATATTATCAATAAAAGGGAGCAAAAGGGCGAAACAGGAAAAAATTGAAAAATCTTGTCTATGGACGATAGCCATTATTCCATATCAAAAGAATACAGCTGAACAACTTCAAAAACTGCTTGCTTCAAATGAATGTCTTATGTCAAAGATATGGTTCCCAAAATGTCACAAAGTAATTGTGTCAATAGGACAGAGTGTTCAGAATATGAAGCTTGCTATTCAGGAGAGAGCAGTAGACAGGTGAAGGTCAAAGTGAATGAACATAGACTGTGCACGAAACGTCCACCTAGAAATTAAGCAGAATTAAAAAGTTTAGTGAGAAGATCAGCTATAGCAATGCATGTTATAGACAGTGCACGTAAGATTGATTTCGACAATGTCGAAATTCTAGGAAGAGGCTTTCATTCACATCAAGAAAGGTTGACCTCTGAAGCCTTGCATATTTTAACCACATCGAATGCAGTAAATAGGAGAGAAGAGATAGACTTATCACCTATATGGTAGACTCTAATGAAGCAAGACAGATGAGGGAGACTGTTTACACTCTTCTGTGGTGAGAGCTGTCTACTAGCCAAATTGGTAGACAGTAATTGACGTCAATGTTTACGTTCTCAAGATTGGTCGTGAGAAAATATGAACAAAAACTGATTCAAAACCGACCACAGCAGACTTTGCGTAGGTGGATACAGTTAACATATAGATGATCTGACATTCAAGAAACAGTCACAAAGAGATGAAAGATTAACTTTAAGGGAGAAACAACCAATCAGAAGACTGTGTTTGTTTGCGCTTAACTAATCTATAATAATGTACATGAAAATATATAAATATGCTTTGATTTCCTTAATAAACGATCTGTTGCCTGGCCCCTTGTCTTCTGTTGTTACATTCTACTGGTACAAATTTCTACTGACAAGTGACCTTCAAAGGAACTCACTTCAATTTATGTAGTTTTTGACTATGTATTCTGATTGTTAGTAAAATCCAAATAATTCTGCTGCTGGAGAATTTGTGGCCTATACAGCGAAACGTTCAGAAAAATCTTGTTTCGATTTTTTCTTAAACATGCTGGGATTTTTTTAGAATAATTTATAATGATTCAATCTGACTCAGCGCTCAAGTGATCCCAGGAAATTCGTAACATCTCTACTGCCTGGAAACTTATAAGTTGCATAGTTGCTTACTTCCATCTGCAGCAGGTAGATGTGCTATGTTGCCACTGTTGTTTCAACTGTTGCAGTGATAGATAATTGCGGTTATAACAGTATTCAGAGGTATTTAACCAGGGCGCTTGTTGTTAAACTTGAATATTAGTTGGGAGACGGTAGAATACCTCCCCATATATCATCAACACCTGTTCATTTTCACAAGGTTATGCGATGTCTTGCTTAAAGATGAATAAGAAATCTGTTGAAGTCAATTCAGCTTTTAGTCAATAACTTAGTCTAGACGAAAACAAAGTCTTTTTTGTTGTTGAAAAGCTATCAGAATGTCTAATTTCTAGTCGGGTTTCTAAAAATTGTAAATTCAGTTGCTTCAAGAGTTTCTTTTTGCTAATTTAATTGTCATTTCCGTTGATTACTAAGCTTTTTATATATGTGTTGTATGTCTATTTTAGAGTTAAATTGACTGAATAAAATTGTCTCATTAGCGAGCGATGTCAGGTCTGTGTATTCGGCGGTAGTTATTAATTTCAGATCACGCATAATAATATTTAGCCTGCTTAAACTTGAAATCTATGCAACTATAGGATTCTGGATTAACCTTATGGTTTTTCAAAAAACAAAAATTGGACAATAATTTTCATTGTTTATGTCTGAGTCCACTGACTATTTAAGGGGAAAAATTATCATTCTGCTGAAAGTGTCTTGATTCTCCAAAAACAGTATTTGTTTTAACTTTGAAAATTTGTAAGTGTATACAATATTGTAGATTTTCAGCTCAGTAGAATGATTTAGAAGGGGAAGAATAAATTTGAATTTTCATGTACAGAAAATTGAATAAATCATTATTATTATTATTTATTAAAATATAAACTCGATACATTTCGGGCACCAAGAGGTGCTCCACGAAAAAATCTCATAGTTTTTGCGAGGATTGAGATACTGCTCGGGCGCCCAGACCGAAGCAGGTAGTTGTCTTTGGAGGCCATCTCTTGAGCCTTGAACTTGAAGTCTGATCCACGAGGCAGTGGAGCAGTGTCAGGAGCTGCGTTCCTATGGTTTCCGGTGACCAAAATGGATTCCAGTAGGATTCTGGAGTCCATATACATCATAGGTTTAGAAATCAGGGTTTTCCAACTCCTCCAGGTAGATTAGCATATCCACCAGGCCGGTTATAAGCGCCAGACTTTTGCACTTGTCGTTTCACTTTTGTGAACAACATTCCCTGTCGCTTGAGAACAGTGAAAATAAACCTTTGGTCACATGCGAAGATTTCGAGAGTTAAACCAAAGTCTATCGGCCTTCGGTCGTACCAAGTTGTTTATGCAGGTAAGTAAATATGAAATTATTCATGGTCAACTTTTTATAGGCACCATTTTCGTAGGTTTGTGTGTGAGAATAAGACCTACATAAGCTTTATTCATCAAAGAAGCGGCTTTCACGAGGTTTTTGGACGTCAGAAAGTTACTTTTCTATTTCATTGTAATGTTATAAGCATATTTTTTTCAAGTGCTCGTTTGTATGGATTTGATTGGTCTCAAGTTTGGTTACGGATTGATATCAATTAGAGAATCATTGAAAACCAGGGAGTACTGGATAGCTATTTCCATCTTGTCCCGAATTTTCAGGAGTTCACACCGATGACGCCAATAGGGATCGAACCCAGGACCTCCAGGTTACAAAGAGAACTCGTTGACCGTTCAGCCACGGTGATATCCGGCTATCGACCAAAAGACGTGTTTAACTGCGCAGCATTTCTCTGTGTCCTCCTTTATGGTTGTGAGGCATGGTATGACAGGAAGACATGAAAAGTCTAGCTGTCTTTGACCATAGGTGTCTGTGCTCTATCTCCCGTTAGGTAAGGTAAGTGGTGGGGGGGGGGGAGTCAATCGTTGACGTTGTGAAACTAAATCGATTGAGATGGCTAGAACATGTGTTACACATGCCTAATCATGCTTTCCAGGTTACTATTCTTTTTCACTCACATTTCTATAGTTTGGTTTGTAAGGGTTTGTTATGTTTTTACAATACGACGGACTGATTTTCAATGGCTCTATAACTGATATCAGTCCGTGATCAATTCGTAAAAACTCACATTTCTACTCATTATCGTTCTTTCAAATCTATTTTTTTCCTTCTGTCTTCCTTTGTGTGCTACATAAAGTGTGGCAAATCGAATTGGTGCACTTCTGTGCAAAGTTCTACACTGAAACCAGTCAGTCATTCAGTCATCCACGAATCCTGACTTCTGTCAGTTCACGATTTTTATTGCAACCGCCAGCCCAGCCAATATCATCGACGAGTATGTCTTATCACTTGACCTGGTGGACCCCTCTCATTAGAATTTAGAATCCCTCTACCACTGAATTCCGTCTCAGTGGCTGAATAGTTAACGACCTTATCTCATAACTTGAAGGTCCTGAGTTCGATTCTTTACGGTGGAATCATGGGTGCGTACTACGAAAGAGTCTCCTAAACTAGGACGAAATGTCTGTCCAGTACTATTCATTCCCTGCTGGTTTTCAGTTGTTCTCTAGTTTTATTTCATTTCATTGATCAAATTTAAAATATACTTTTGTTTATTTCATCATTTTCTTCAATGCCCAATATGATTATATGATTAGTTATATTTTCAGAAAACAAAATACTAAATACTGTGATACACTTGTTACATAATTCATCACATTATTATTATTATTATAACTATTGATTGTTTTTATTTATTATTTGCATAGTGGTTAGATGGACCTCTACCTGAGCTACAACCTCCTCATGCACTTCCATCGAATTCAGATTCCAATTTAATTTAATTCAATATCAATAAAATATACGTTTTTCTTTCTATGAATATGAGTGGAATATAAGTGATCTCTTTTTAGTGATAAGGTTATAACAACACAGTAACTAACACACATTTCTTCATCTATGTGTTCAGTCATACTGGTCTCTTGTTTATTTTGTTTGTTTGTTGTTTTTTTTCTGGAAAAAAACCAACATTATTTCGTCTTCTTCTCTAAAGAATATTGATAATATAATAGTAATTTTCATTTTGGTGGTTTATTATAGATAAGGAAAGATATATATATATATATATATACATGTATTGCACTAATTCAACCTTTTCTATTCTATCTTTGCCCCCCTCCCCTTCTCATCCTCCGTTGGGTTTCTTTTTATTATCTTGACAACTGTATTTATTATTATTACTATTATTGTTATTTTCTGCTTTAATTTTTGTCATTTTATTTTTATGTACAAAGAAATCATGATTTTCGCCTTCACTACTTTTGCCCCCCCCTGATTACCTGTACACCCCACCCCCTTGTTCTTGTTGTGTTTTTTTAAAAATAAAGTTGAATGGAGGGTGGTGGTGGTGGTAGGAGTAGTATAATATGATCCATCGTGTGTAATCTTTCAAGCTATATTTATATATATAGGAGACAACAACTATTTCTGAAAAGTATTCAAAGAAGTATTTTATTACTTTAATCTGATAGATCTCTGCATCTCTTTCTGTGTGTATGTTTTTGAAAATACATTCTGTAAATATACTTTTACTATCATTATTATTATTATCTAGTTCTTAATGATATAACTGAGAGAAAAAAGCGGGTCATACTTGGCGCAGATGTATTTATTAACAGACTGATTGATTAGTGAACAAAGGATATTCTTTACGTTAACTAGCCACCTCTGCTTGTATTTATCGATTCAACTGCTCCTATGGAGACAGTTATATACACCGTTTCCTTAGGAAATTAGTTATTTTGTGTTCGGGAATACCTACCACCAGTGTAGTGAGTCGGTGGCACGGCGGTAGAATGCTCGCCGGCCACGCATGTGGTAGGAGGTTCAATTCCTGGCTGACACACTCCTTTACGTCGCTAAGCCAGTAAGTAATGAGACTGTTAAAGAGGGAAGGTTGGACATGAGGCTAGCTACCTCATCCCGTAAAAGTAAACACCACTGCTACCGTAACTTCAAGCCTCTAACTTGAAGCCCTATGTTCCACCGAGAGCTACCAGTGGTGGTGTATGGTGGCTAAATAAAAAGGTGTAGTAAAAACCATCAACAGTTCGATGCCAAACCTCCTGATCGAAACAGGTCATAAAGCCAGTGTTGAAGGGTGTTTTTCTACCACTAATCGGGTACCAAAATAAATTGTCAAAGACGTGTAGATACCGATTGCTGGGAATAGGAGAAGCCAGTGGAATTCGCTTAAAACAACCGTAACCTATAAATTCTCTATTATTGTTCTCAATTTATCTGATATTTAGTTTAGTGGTATATCGATGCATATTATCGCTTACACGGATTGTTTTGATCTGTAATCTGTTGATCTAATGTTGCGAATAACAATCATTGTCTAACTATTATAGACGTGACTGTAGAACCTGATGAATAGGAAGTAATCGAGAGAAATATTCTTTGTCCGCCAATCAGTCTTGTAGAATTTCTAATAGGCATCTTTAAGTAGACTTAGCACTTATCATCATATAAACTTCGACTTTTTTTTAAGTAAACTGGTGTTTTTCTTTTCACCTTATCATTTTCCTTGTTTTTTTGAATTGTTCTCTTTTGTCCGGCTAAAAAGAGAAACATTTGAGTAAAAGTTTGCGTAATCAATCTCAGTAGATTGTTATGCTTGATAAATGCCTTAAGTAATTTACGAAGGAAGATTATACCTGATATAATGTAATTTTCGCGAGCAGGGGGAGAATCTAGTTTGAATAATATTTAAGGTATTTGTATTGACGTCGGTGGCTCAGTTGTAGAATGATCGCCAAACAACGCACACGTGGTCTGGGTCTCAATTCTCGGCAGGCGCACTCAAAGGTCGCTTTGGGGGGGAGGAGAGAAATGTGAACATGAGGTTATGCTTTTGGAAATTTGTACAATATTGAGACAGACATCTACCAGTTTAAAGTTGAGACATTTTACAACAAGGTGGAATATAAAAGTAAACCAAAATTAATCGAAACTAGAATCAGTGTTGTTATCCACTAATTCATCTGACCGAGTTTTAACGTGGAACTTCGGACAGAAATGCAAGAGATCAAGTTGTAACACAGAAAGAACAGTAACTTGGAAAGGAATATATATATATATATATAAATATATATGTATATATAGTTTTGTTATTTATTCATCCCTGGGTTTCCGAGTGGAATGTAAGGCTTCAATAACACATCTCCACATCACTCTGTCCTTTTAAACTGGCTTCATAACTGCCCACAAGATCTAATCTCTTCTTCATCCACTCCTTATGACTTATGATTTCCAATTAAACTGTTTCGTTCTCCGTTGTTACTATTCCTTTGTCTCACACCTCTGTTTACTGTCTATATTATGCATTTCTTCTCTTGCTTTGTGTGCTACATGGAGTGTGGCGACTTGAACTGCCGCACATATGTGCAAAGTTCTGTGTCAAAAACCGACCGACCGAATCTCTTCTTCATATGATCTCCCTCATATCATCTTTGGATGCTCAATATGTCTATTCCTATTCAGGTTCTACTTAAGGGCATGAAGAATGATGTCATATGAATGTCTTCTTATCATATATTCAATCCGTCTGCATATCTATTGATCAATAAGGTGTCTGTTGGTTTATTTCCAGAGTTCGTTGTTGCTTATTCTTTCTAGGTGGCCATGTGGTCTTCAATATCAAACTGATTTTAATACATGATGGAAAGAGTTTCTAAGATAGAATCCATTCTTCCTGCAAGATATTTAGCTGATAACAGTTGTAATTTAGAAGTCACCTGATTCATCTTTATTTATAATCCTGTCCAAGCACTCGACTAATATTAGATACACTACCTACCTGCAAATACAGAATTCTCCCTATGTGTCTAGTCAGCTTATTTTGATTCCTAAAGTCTTCTAGCATTATTATCACGACACCGATTAGCAATCTTATGCATTTGTGTGTATACATGTCACTTACAAACTTGTTGGGTTTAGTAACTTTCAAAATTTAAACAAGTTATTTGTTTTCATAATGGCTAGTAGTGAGTGGTTATGAAACGTATCCTTACCAACTTGTCAACTGGAGGTATCTGCATTCTCCTATTTAGTGATGGCGTGTTTCCACTGAGATTCTCACTTGAAACTAGTTATTAGGATTTCCGAAGCGGTTAATAAATTTTGTAACGTGAAACAAAGATTTCAGTGAAGAAACTTCTCTTTGAGATAACTTCATGTGCATTACCGTATAATAGTATATATATATATATATATATATATATATATGGATTAGAAGCGATAAAAACCATGTATAGTTGGTGTGTATTCGTAGTTTTGAAAATGAATCGAAATGCTGTGGGGTGATAATATTGGTCGATGTTATTATGAGTCACAAATTGATTAAAATATAAATGGCTAAAGATCAGAGATCAAAGTACCATAGACATGAGTAAGTAGATGATACCACCAATTTTTATTAAAATACTATTCTTCTCTGGTAGTACTGTTATTAGTGTTTCCTTTAGTTCCTAGAGGAACATGGTGGTTCAGCCACATTTCTCCATTGCGTTCCAAGTCAATGAAGTTGAGGTAGACAGGTGACTGCCATCCCAAGCTCTGTTCTACGATGATGTGTAGTGGTGTCATTTGATCAATTCATGACTTGTTTCTCCTGAATTCAGTCTGTTCTGGTCGAAGTTTTTCATCCAGGGCGTGTTTGATTCTCTTCAGGATGATGCAGCTTAGTATTTTGCTTGGGATAGACAGGAGCATAATTCCGAGCCAGTTCTTGCATTGAATTAAGTCTCCTTACTTTGGCAGTTTGAATAAGTAGCTTTTCTTCCAATCCGCAGGTACCTTTCTCTCTTTCCACACCTTCTCCAGTAGTGGTCACATCAAGTCTGCCAATGTCTCTGGGTTCATTTTGAATGCTTCCGTCTGGTCCTGCTGCTTTCTCAGCTTTTAGCATTTGATTGCCTTCAGGATTTCTGCTTTCATCGTAGGGTTGGTATCCATTGGTAGTTCTGATTCCGCTGTTGGTATTGTTGAGTGTGTTATAGATGGCGGTTGATTAAGAAGTATTTTGAAGTGTTCAGTCCAGTGTTTCCTTTGCTCCACCTCTTTGGTGATTGACTTTCCATTATCATTCTTCACTGGGTTAATTGGTGTTGACCTCTTCTCCGATAGGAACCTAGTCGTTTGAGAGGTTGTTGCGAGATCTCCTTTGCCTGCAGCTTGTTCTGCTTCACTTGCCATAGTTTCATTATATTGTCTTTTGTCTTCTCTGGCAGTGAGAAATGTTAATTTGTTAGTCCGAAATGTAGGAGGATTGCACTTCAAGATTTTAGGTTTCGTATGGATTCTGAAAAATTTTAATGTACATTTTGCCAAGAACCGACGAGAACCAGTTGCAATTACTGATCATGTAATATGGGAAGTCCGTCGAGGCCCCTTTTAGCAGATATCTATATGTCGTATATTGAAAATTTATCGGAAGACTTAATCGAAAATGTGCCACTATATAGAAGCTATGCCGAAGACATTGTAATCATAGGTTATAAGCCTTGTTCTGCCACCTCAATTTTAAAGTTCAGAACAGCATATCATTTACGTCTGTAGAAGAGGAAGATAATTGCTTATGTTTCTTAGACATATTGCTTAATCGACGGCTTGATAGGTCAATAAAACGATCTATTTATAGAAAACCAACCTGGACAGGGTAGGATAGTATCTTAATTATCACAGTTTCTGCTTGTTCGGTACAAAAGAACCTTAGTCAAGTGCCTCTTCAGTAGAATCCAAAGAATATACATTGAAGACACAATTGATGAGGAAGAAAGAAAGTTAACACAAACTCTGGTTGATAATCATTATCCATAAGTAAAAACACAGTTTTTGTTCAGCGAAGAAATTTCTTTTCAACGACTGCATTTTCAAGCTGTACAGTCGTATTTATATTACAGAAAAAAGGTTATTAAGTGGCACTAAATAATTGCTCAGTCAATATACATATATGTGATAAGAATAACGATAATTAAAATGTTATAAGGGGTAGAGTTGAAGTGGATAAATTACAAAATTATTAAAGATTGTTTTATAAGTGAACTGAAATCAAAAATGTTTTAAAAATGTCAAGTGTTGTCTAAAAATTTTTAAAAATTAGGAGTACGATTACGATAAGAATGAAGATGTGAAGTGAAGTGGAAAGAATTCAAGTGGTAAAATAAAGTAAAGTAAAAACTAGAAAGAACACTACTATGACCAAGGTAAAGAAAGGGGTTTGACAAAACATTTTTGAACACATAATTTAGGTTTCTGTTCATGTATAGCTGAAGCTTCGGCTATGCATAAGTGAAGAAAACGTAAACTTTTGGATCAATTCGATTTCGCCATGTAGATAACTTTGAAAGATGAATCACGTGGAGCTAAATGACCTGACTTTAACAGGTGATCACAAATGAACGACTTCGCAGTTCTATGTTCGCCTTTCATTAACCAGAATAGATAGTGTTCAGCTTCACGTTTTCGGAGATTACGTTTACAACGTCCAATATAAACAGCTCCACAAGAGCAGGTAAAAGAGTAAATACTTATAGATGTGGTAATCTATCCTTGACGCATTGTCTAATCATATTTCTGCTGGTAAAAACTAGCTGCAGGAAAAGTGCGTTAAATACATTTAGATAAACGATTTTTAATCAATTCCGAAATGGTGTCACCTTTGAATGCCAGACAAGTTCATTAGGAGACATAAAGTAGTCAGAACACCAAGACCCACACTCCAACTCGCCGATAAGAAAGACGTGTATATCAAGCTACACTATATGGATGATTATAGCAGCTTGACAACTAGGCATAGATTGATTATTATTATTATTGTCCCCTTGGGTTCCGAGTGGAACATAGGGCTTCAACTACACGTCTCCACTTGCCTCTGTCTTCTGCTGTATTTTCACCTGCATCCATGTTATTCCATACTGTTTCAACTCCTCTTCACACTATCTCCTCCATGTCACCATTCGATCTCCCACTCGCCACTTCCCTTTCGGGTTCCACTCGAGCATTGGCCTGACGCGCGATGTCACCCAACGGCCTCCTCAGCGAGTGTCCAATCCATCTCCACTTTCTCCTGCATATTTGTTGAGCAATTGGTTCTTGTTTTGTTTCTTCCCATAGTTTCTTGTTGGTTCTTGTGCTTTCCGGCCATCTGATCTTCAGTATAGAGCGAAGACACTTGTTGATAAAGGTCTGCAACAGGCTGTTGGAAATATTCTTTGTAACCCGCCAAGTTTCTGATCCATCCGTATAGAAGAACTGACTTGACGTTTGTATTGAAAATCCTAATCATTTTGTTGTTAATGCTGAGTGACGAAGATTTCCAGATTGGTTTCAGGTTGATGAATGTGTTTCTCGCCTTCCCGATTCTCGATTTGACATCCTCGTCCGTTACTCCTGTAGTTGAGACAATGCTCCCTAGATAAGTGAATGAAGTAACCTCTTTCATCAAATCCCTCCCGTTGATGGTGATTGGCGCTGGATGTTGCTGCTGTTGTTGTTGGTTGGTTATTTTCATAACCTCCGTCTTGCCTATGTTCACCTGGAGTCCTGTCTTTGCTGCTTCTTCGACCAGTTTGTCGGTTTTCGCTTGTAATTCTTCGATTTTGTGTGACATCAAACATAAATCATCCGCGAAATCCAGGTTTTCTAGGTGCTTCACGTTGGTCCAGGATATCCCTGTCTTCTCGTTTCCCACTGCCTGGCGCATAATCCAGTCCACCACAATTAGGAATATCATTGGTGACAATAAGCACCCTTGTCTGACTCCTGTGTTTACTCCAAGCGCTTCGCTGAGTTTTCCGTTGTGGATCACTTGACATGTTCCATTGTTGTACAGCTGTTGAATAAGGTTGATGAATATTTGGGGTACGCCGTTGTACTCGAATAGTTTCCAAATTACTTCACGGTCAACGCTGTCGAAGGCCTTCTCAAAGTCTATGAAGTTGAGGTAGAGATTTGATTGCCATTCCATGCTTTTTTCTGTGATGATAATGCGTAGAGTTGCAATTTGGTCAGAACATGATTTGCCTTTCCTGAATCCAGCTTGTTCTGGTTGGCGGAGTTCTGTATCCAGTGCGTCCTTCATTCTCTCCAGGATGATGCGACTCAGGATTTTACTTGGCGTCGACAGGAGCATGATTCCTCGCCAGTTCTTGCAGAGTCCCAGGTCGCCCTCCTTTGATAGTTTCACCAGGTAACCTTTCCTGCAGTCAGTAGGCACCTTTCCCTCTTTCCAGACCTTTTGCAATAATGGAGTCAGCATATCTGCTGTCGTCTCTGAGTCCTTTTCCAGTGCTTCAGGGGGTATTCCATCTGGTCCAGCTGCTTTTCCAGCTTTCAGAAGCTTGATTGCATTCAAGACTTCAGCTTTCGTTGGAGGATTGGTGTCAACTTGCAGTTGTGTACGTGCTGTTGTTGGTATTTCTGGACGGGTTGTAGGTGGTGGTCGGTCAACAATACGTGAGGGATAACATTTACCTCCAACTCTATGTGTATCTAGTCTTTCACATGTTCATGTTGTAAGACAGTTCTTCTGAAACGCTTAGCTGAATACTAACCGGTTTGGTCGGTGAAAGGCGAAGAAAGGATGATGAAGTCTTTTGTGTGTGAACACCTTGATTCCGGTCACCCTTTACAGTTATCTATGGGTTGAATTCAGCCAGTATATATATATATATATATATATATATATATATATATATGGTACTACATAGTTTGATGACGCAACTCAAATCCTCACTCTTATATTTATACAAGTTTTCTTAATCAAAGATGACCCAGTCTATTTCGAGAGAGCTCAAATTAGCATTAACTCCAATGACTGATTATTTTGATCAATACGAAAAAATCAGTCAAATCATATCATGAATCTGAAAAGTACAAAGTTAGCTTTGAAAATAAACTTGACTATTTCTAAACGTAACCATTAAGAATCACATATCCTGCTCTAAGATTCCTTAGCGATACATTTGTCATTCGTTGAAACAAAAGGTGAAATTTTATAAACCTTCCACTGCATACAGACCTCTTTTATGCTGCGCAATTTCTACTCATCATTTGGATATCCAAAACTGCAGTAATGATACGAAGTGGCTAAAACTAACTTAAAAAGGCCCACACCATCTCAAATGGGTTTACACAAGCTTAAACCAGTTTGGACATATGAAACCATTTGATTTGGGCAGAATGTTTATTATAAAGCGACTGGACAACCTAAAAGCCTTACATTATGCAACTAATATAAACGTTTATTTGTTGGCTTCACTTTCATAGGTGTGCGTCGGTGGCACAGTGGTTAGGACTCTCGCCGACTATGCACATGGTCCGAGGTTTGATCCCCTGCCGGCGCACACCCGATATCTATGGTCGGCCTGCAAAATTTGGGCTGCCGATATCCATGCTGAAAATTCCATACTTGTACTGAAAATACGGTGTGGCATCAAGCTGTAATCAAAAATAAAAAAAATAAAAGTAAATAAATAAATATTTGTACATGATGTATTTTTGTAGAATAAAATTGAGTTATTCTCACTGGCGCGGACCAGTCTGTTTTCTGTCTTCATTATCGTGGGCTCTGGGTATAAGAAGTAATTGGTGATGAATATTAGTATCGAAACGGTAATTCATCTGTATCACTACATCATCACCGATGTCCAATATCAGAACTTGCAGTTCTATTCTATTTTTGCAGAGAACGTTGTCGATAACTAAGCCTTTTTATAGGTTTATTTATGCATAATATAAAAATATTAAACTGCAAAAATAAATTCAACGAAATAGATTTCGGACATATCGGGAATATTTCTTCATTGCACTAATGTTGAAATTAATCTGATCCATTGTCATTTCTTTTAAAATGTAGTTTCAAAGTACAAAATATTACTTTTCAGTCCCACACTAGCTAATGTCAAATTGCTACAAGATAAACCTTCAGGTCGTGAGTCGGTGGTTCAACGGTAGAATTCTTGACAACCATGCACATGATCCGGGGTTCGATTCCCGCAGACCATATTCCTCTAACTCTCCATCAACTGGTAGCAAGCCTGGTTAAGAGGGAGTATCGGACTTGAGGTTAGTAACCCTACTGAGTAAAAAAAAAAAACAACAACGCCACCGAAACTTCAAAGTCCTATGTTTCATTTGGTACGCAAAGAAACCAATGTCAATATCAAACCCTGAAACCAACGAAAACTCCACAAACACAAAAATTTGAATAGGACAAAATGTATATTTGGAGGTCTTTGCCAGTAGTTTCAAATGCATAGTCTAGTCGACATCTATCGAACTCTTGGTGAATGAAAGTGTTTAACTATGTGTAACATGTATAGAGCAATGTGACTATTTATAGTTAAAGGTTAAATTGAGTGAAACAAGTGTGCTGAAATCGAAATCAGAACCAATTTGATACTTTTTGCATAAATAGCAATAGATAGTCAACAATTTCAAGGAATTCATGGACAATTTAGTAGGATCTATAATAGGTCCTATTGAATCCATCTTTTTTTAGACTATTCAGAATGAAACATCAAATGGATAGAAACGAATGTGATTTCGCATCATCACCAGCCTAGTAATGTTGACTTACCAATTCAAGTAAGATTCTTATAAGCAGAAAGAGTAAGTACAGTAACCTGTTCCACCTCAACCATAAATAGCTTTCTTGTACTTTCTGAATTTTATTGAAATTGTTTTCAACATCCATTCTTTTCCTATTTCTTCACTTTTTGTTAACTGTTGAATTAAGATGTGAAGTTTCATACTTCACATCTAAAAATAGTCGTGATCAATGGAGTTCAGCAAAGCCGAACGTTAAGGCAGATGCTCACTGATGATATCAGGTGGTGATGTCACTCCGACTCCATAGTTGAACAGTAACATGCTATCCTCGACACCTGACGGTCACCAGATGGATTCTTTGTCGTGCTGTATGTGCGAAGTGTTGAGTAGTCCTAATCTATAACAGGAAAACAACTACCAAATACTTCTTGGTCTTCAATGATTGATTCTTTAACTAATGTCGGTTCGGATTATAAAATGCAACTTGGGCTCTACATATATCAGTAATATTTCGTTGAGTTCAGACAGGAATAATTAATTTAATTGGTGAATGGTGACTAGTAGTGGAATTCAGGATGCGCATTTCGTCCTATTTGGGGCTCTTCTTCCAGATGTACCTGCATTCCCCAGTGAGTGATGATGTTCCCACCGAGGCTCAAACCCAGTGCACATAGTTTCAAACTCCAAAGCGTTATTCACTAGACCACTTGGGCCACGAGAGCCACCTTATGTGTAACGGGTCATATTAATTATTTAGTTGAATTTTATTTTTAGATTTTCCCGTCGATTGACTGGACCGAAGTGCGCAGTCTGAAGTTGACATGTCGGCTTCTTGTGCAGATGCTTCGACGATGTCTGGGGATGTAATTAGAAGTTAATTGGTGGATGGTGACTAGCAGTGGAATCCAGGATGCGCATTTCGTCCTATCTAGAACTCGTCAACTGGATTTACATGCATTCTCCAGTGAGTGATGACAAGTTCTAGGTAGGACGAAATTCGCATCCTGGATTCCATTGCTAGTCACCATCCACCAATTAAATTCTAATTACATCCCCGGACATCATCGAAGCATCTGCACAAGAAGCCTACATGTCAACCTCAGACCAAGCCCTTCGGTCCAATCAGTCGACGGGAAAATCTAAAATTCAGTTAAATAAGGAATAATTAATATTGTAAGTATCAATTTTATGTTATTGTATAACAATAATAATAGTTATTCTTACATTATGGCTATTTTAAGTTTATACATATATATGTACCTGGTTGGTGTTGTAACTTTTAGAACTTCAAATGATTACACAATTTATACAAAGTCGAAAGTTTTTAATTCCTTGTTCATTTAGATAAACAAATTCTATCAACTGAATGGTTTATTTACTTAAGACACTGTCCAAACTTGTTTGATATATGGCGACTAGATATAATAAAAACAAGAGCGATAAACGAAAATGAATTAAAACTAAATGGAAGGTGAAATTGAAAATTTAAAGAATTAAAATATATATATATTAAAATAATTTATAAATTAGAAAATAAAGATAATTCTGGTCGACTAAGATAAAACAAAATGAAATAAAAAAATATATGCAACGGTTGAGTATATTTCCGATTAACACTATAGATATATTTCTCATAGATTGCAAACTAAGAGAATAGTGAACCTCGGACAGGTAGAATTAGACAGATTCCTGCATTAACCACTAAAAAGACATTCCAGAAAGTAGTCTTTTCAACTGTGATGCATCTTCGACACGAGCAAACATTCGTTAGAGAGATCACTGAAAACCAAGGGTTACTGGACGGTTGTTTCGTTCTGTTTGGGCAGACATCAGTAATGCGTACGCATTAATACTCACCAGGGACCGAAGCGGAACCCTTCAAGTTACAAAACCGATGACTCTGAAAATCCAGCCACTTGAGCTGGAATTCACTGATCCCTGAATTCTAACTTCGTCAATACGTGATACAGCGCTAAACTCACCAGCAGCGGAATTTGTGAATTGCATTCCAATCTATCTTGGGCTGGAATACATCTACGTGAGAGTGAGTGATGGTGTTTCACCTGAGTTTTAAGACTGACATAAAATATCAAGGCTTCATCTCAAACAGTACTCGTTAATAACACTCATCTCTTATATAGACGGTATTAATTATTACTAACTGAAACTCATAATTTTCCGTCATTTATCTCACTTGTTTAGAAATACACTCATTTACTGGAATGCAAGTACTTTCATGCAACGAATTCCGAAATTATGCCGATAGATTCCATTTGCTAGTCATCACCTGTTGGGTAGAATCAAAATAAAATCTGAGACGTAGTCGAAGCGTTCATTTCAGTAGTCCATATGACAAGGGAATCCACTGACTTAAGTTCAATTAAACAAATAGTGGAGGATGCACAGGATTCAACAGATAGTCCCCAAAATACTTCACTTTTCAGATTTTGGTGAGGTTTCTCCGCATACTTTATTGTCATTATTAACACCTTTACACAAATGGAAATGTAAAATTATATTAATTTCTGGTGTTCTATTTTCTCAATTTTCAAACATCAAAATGTGAATATCTGTTCCTCCTTAACTAATCTTAATTCCCGAACTTGATTTTTATTTAGATCAGACACACTACATGCAAATTAGTGAGCAATTGGTCTTCAACATTGCCATCGAGTTCTCAATGTTCATCAAAATCTCCTGGTTGACATTGTACTGAATGAATAACTAAATGATTAACCTTAGGTGAAATCATCAAACAGTGATACTGCTTAGTGGGTGAGCACATCTAACAAGTATCTTCTATTGCAACATAAATCAGAGTTCCACAACACTACTTTTAATAATAATAATAATAACTAAAGCATTAAATTTGTCAAATAGTCCAGAAAACTACTATCCTTTTAGTGTCATTAATTTGCTTCTTTTTTTTATTCCTTCATGTTCCCAGTGGAACATAGGGCTTCTTTCTTTCTACATGACTTACCATCTTCAAATGACATTAATTTTGTCAAATACGCTGACGACCTGACAGTATCTTTGCCTGTCAAATGTCAACGCGACTGCTCTAAACTTAACGGCTTTCTGTCAGAAATCAGTCCAAGGATAACGGTCTTACCTTAAACCCCTCCAAATGTCAAACAGTCAATTTCACCTTTAGGCATAAATCCGACCTAAACAAACTGTTTGGCTCTCACGAGGTGGGCAACATAGATGACACTGAAATAGAAACCAAGTCGGAGATTAAATACCTGGTCGTCTCATATCTTGGCGATTTCTAAGAAAATATTCCGTCTTACCTTCTACATCAAGAAGTTAAAACATTCTGGCATAACCCAACCCTTACTCCTACAATTCGTTAACTCTCGCATTCTGCCTATTATTCTCTATTGTCCCCCCTTAGTTTTTCGCGGGGTACTGAAGAAAGACTATACCTTATTACGCAGGATGTTAAATGTTGTCAGCAGGGTAAGCAACGTGCCACTTAACCAGCTTGTTAATATTCTGGTTGACAGGCACACGGACTCATGTGAAAAATGAGCCAAATCCATTTTATCTAACTCACACCACCCTCTTCACTCTCAACTCTCCCACTGCATCTCATCAGGCAAAACCAGAAGCCTACATAGAAAACTATATGCTCGCACCAGCAAGTACAAAAACTCAATCATACCCTACTTAGCTCGTGTTCTGTGCGATAAAGAAAGCATTAGGCGTGACACCTATAATTCATTAAATAGTCAGTAGAACAACTGGACCTAGTCTTTCCAACTCATATCATTTATAGGTACAACATTTTCTTCCTTTCTTTTCCTTTTCTCTCTCTCTTTTCCGTTATGTGCCGCTTTCTTTCTTTCTCTCGCTTACGCCAGTAAATATGATAGCATCTACTTTTCTAACACCTTCAAACACTGTTCAACTTTGGCTTTTCTACCGACATGCCAATATGTTGTTGTCACAATGAACTGAGATTTCCTTAACCTATGTAGAATTTTATTTATTGATAATGTACTAACTGGATGCAATACTGTAGTAAAAATGCTGAGAATTCCATTCTGTATCACAAGTACTGTTTTGGAATAAAGCAAATTATTATTATTATTCAAGCTAGAGGCTTGAAGTTTCTGTAGCAGTGTTTATTTTTACAGGATGGGTTGCTAGCCTTATGCCCAACCTTCCCTCTTTGCAAGTTCTATTACTGGCTTAGCAAGGTAAAGTAGTGCGTCGGCCGGGGATCGTACCCCGGACCATATGCGTGGTCGGCGAGCATCCTAACCGCTGTGCCACCGACGCACCGCTTCTAGTATTCATCAGCTGTGCGTCCGACAGAATTCTTGTTAAATCATGCACGTGGACTGGGTTTCGACCGACTAATGCCTAGTTTGCTAGGCGGGGAAACAGGGGAGATTTTGTTTAAGGCTTTCAGCCCCATGGCGTATACATCAGACAACACAAACGCTTGTAGCTTTATGTACTACTCAGAAAACAATGAATAAGGGACAAATCAGTTGGAATTCTCATTTGGTTATTTTGTTTTCTACAATCCTGCTTTGAGGATTATTATTTACATTTTTGGGAAAAAATGGTAACCTCTGACTCCAACATTAGTGATGAATAAATAAGTAGGTTGGTTTATTTGCCAAATTTGCACTCTACAAACATCAAAAAGGAGTATTTATCTTGATTGCTATACGTTTCTTTATGTGTAGTCGGATACACCGGAGATCCTGTCATCTGATAAGGATATTTTGTTTTCTTTTCTTTTTGTTCTTTGTCCCTACTTGTAATTACTCATTTTCTCATCAAGTTGTTTATACGTTATTGATACACGCTTTATTTAATTTATCGAAATAACAACAGTGACATTCAAAGAACCATATATATATCATATCGGATTCTCTTTTAAATTTGTCCCATTGGAAATATGACATGCGAAATAATATTCCTATCGAGTGCTTTTATTTCTTCTTGTTTGTTGAGAGAAAAAGAACAATTTATCATCCTGCAGTAGTCTGACTAATTCATATTTTTTAGGACAGGGGGTTTAGAGAAATCAGGATAATTTATCTGATAAAGTTTACTCGTATGTATTTATAGACAGCTGAGGTGTAAACAAATTTGAAAAGCCGAGTGAGTGTCTGATTGTAAAATGACGCATAGTGAATTATTATTTGATATCGATTTATTGATCACAGGAAATATGAATGATCACTTCTTAGCAAAAATAAACTATGCTATCGTCCAGACGCACATATTTCATGTGGCACATGAACAGTACTAGTTGTCTGAGCAATATGATGTTTCATTAACTTCTCACAGACGTCGATACCTAAGCTTGTGGAAGAAGTAGAGTTAACAAATTTCATAAATCACTATTCAAAAGTTGTTTTCATCACAGAATTAGTCAGTGTTTTGTACAATTAAAATTCGGAGAAAAATGACCAGTTTATGGACTTCTTGAACAGACTGAATTCTTTTCTTTTTTAGATTTTCCCGTCGATTGATTGAACCGAAGTGTTCGGTCTCAGTTTGACATGTCGGCTTCTTGTGCAGATGCTTCGACGATGTTTGGGCATGCAATTAGAAGTTAATTGGTGGATGGTGAAGCATCGAAGCATCTACACAAGAAGCCGACATGTCAACCCAAGACCGAGCAATTCGGTTGAGTCAATCGACGGGAAAATCTGAAAAGAAAATTCAATTAAATAATTAATATGACCCATTACACAAGAGGTGGTTCTCGTGGCCCAAGTGGTCTGATGGATAACTCTTTGGCGTTTGAAACAATGGCACTGTGTTCGAGCCTCGGTGGGAACATCATCACTCACTGGGGAATGCACATGTGGCCAGTTGACGGGTCCCAGATAGGACGAAATGCGCATTGTCCTGGATTCCACTGTTAGTCACCATCCACCAATTAATTTCTTGAACAGATGTCTCAATATTATCTGAGATTCCAACTCCATATTACATGTTTGTGGTATAATTCCTAGCGAACAACATGACTTACGGGAACTTCTGGTTCGTCTATTAGACCAAACCCAAAAGGATGAAAATGCATATCTGAGATTCTTCTGCTATCCATCAGTAAACCCTATGGAACAACGCAAAAACATTATTTTCTGGTTCTGTAATCTGTTGTAATAGGTGGTGTCGACCGAAAGGATACATAACCTTAAAACTTCAGCTGCAAATTGGTTTATTTTCTGTCACATTGAATTAGGTATTTGTTCTAGTAGTGACAGTTGCATCTACTAATATAGGGGAGATAATTAGAATAATTCAACTCAGAGTTACAATTTTAAAAAGTCACCTTATATGACTCAAACTGCAGAATTATTAAATAAAGTAAATATATGATGCTTCAACGATATATGATTTTTAATTAACACAATAGACAATTTAGATTATACATTTTATGTAGGAATTTAGACTAATTTCAAAGCCGATTATGACACTAACCAACATTGGTTAGTGAGAGTGGAAAACTAGGGACCACTGGAAAGCTGTATCGTGTAAGTTTGGGGATTCTTTAGTATTGCACAACTGCTACTCCACCAGAGATCAGACTGCAGAATTTAAGATTACGAGGCCAAGGTCTTTAATCCTTCATCCCAAATGGTAGGGGATAGTGAAATGATAGAAGTTAGGATTCTCAGGTCACTGAATTCCTGTCCAAGAGGGTGAATAGCCAACGCACATGGCTTCGTAACCTGATGGTCCTGGGTTCGATCCCTGGTGGGGTCATGGGTGCCTAACTCTTGGTGCACTGGCAGTTGAGTGGTCTGCGGTTCAACTCCTGACCGACGCCCTCTCCAACTTCAGTTAGCCAATTGTAGGCCCGTAAAAGAGGGAAAACTGGGCTTGAGGCCAGCAAACTCACCCTTTAGAAACCAAATGACACTTCTATTGAAACTCCGAAGCTGAAGCTTGAAGTCTTATTTCCCCCTCAGAGAGATGAGGATTGAAAAAAATAGAGTAATACCTTAAATGATTTATTATTCATAGTATCATCGCTGTTGAAATTTTGATTTTGCTTGGCCCTTAGGTGAATAGAAATTCTTCTTTTGAGTATCTGAAAGTTTTCTATCTAAAGTACAACTATTTCTTTATTAATATGTGGCTCATCGATGAAAGTATTCGTTTCTACGGGGGTTTTTTCATCCAACTTAGAAATGTGGTGTAGTACTTCTTCGTATAACTTTTTTGGATAATAACGACCGATCTAAATTCATTTGATAAAAGAGGCAAATTAGCTTTCTCTTTTAGTAAAATCAAATGTTTAAAACGTCGCTAAAACTTGTGTCATATTTCATTTTTATGCATACAAAAATTATGAAAAATGAGTAGCTATAAAGTGTTTCTCCCTTCTCATTCCTTCCGTATTAAGTATACACGAATTCGCCTCCCTTATAATATGAGTTTACTCATTGCAATCTTACAGGCTTCACAAAATGGAAAGTGAATATTGATCAGAAGATAAGATTTGATAAAATATTCCTGTTTTAGGAGTTTCAAGGTAAAAATAAACAATACTACAATTTCTTTCCACTTACAAACTGGTATCCACCAAAGAATCTTTAAAACCAAATAAAATAAAAGTTATACTATCCCAGTCTGCATACCTTCGCTAAATTGACGAACAGCTTAGAATAAAGAACCCCTGGAGAATTTTTCTGGAAAACTTATAAATGAAGGCATTTAAAAAGTTTGATACAAGGATGTATACTCACTGATGTTAGTTTAGTAGTTGGTAGTGATTGGTAAATGCAGTTGACGTGATTGTGGTGCTTATTTAGCTCTTGTTGATCGAGTTTATATGAGAATTGTTGTTTGATATTGTTCCTAAGCATTGATGTATTGTTTGTGCAGCGGGACGCTTGAATATATGGTTCATACAATGATTATTTGGTATACCGAGTATGCTTCACGTATATTTCGACCACTGGAGTTAGGTATTGATTTTATTCTTATGCAAAGTAGGAGTATCGTTCATACATCTACAGTCAAACGAGTGTTCACTGGTTAAATGTCTTGAAATTTAGTGTTAAATGAAGGTGCAGTTAAGACCATTATTTCTTATTATTATTTTCTTTATTGACGAAATTATCTTCAGAGGTTGTACAGTCGTATATTTATATTTACCAAAAATGTATAGTACTCTATTATTGAGTAATAGGGGGTGACATAATTGATATAATTACTCAGAAGAGGCTTTAGAAGTAAAAAATAAAAGTTGTAAATTATGTGGTACTCAACGGTACAAAGTTAGAAATTTAGAAATTTGATAAGGTTAAAATTACCACTGAGTGTCAACTAAACAGATGTGAAGAGGGTGTGAAAATGTCCAAAAGGAACATATGAGAGTGATAATAGTGAATTAATTATTAAAGTAAAAGCAAACTTCTTTACGGCTGAGCTACGTATCAGTTTCTACAGCCAACAAATGTTCAATGGATATGTGAAGGATAAACTGCCGCTTTGGGCCACTTCAGTGTGTGCTTATAAATTCACCTGCTAGTGTGGAGCTAGTTATTTTGGCCGTACAAAGCGCACACTTTCCAAATGCATCTCTAAACATTATCCGGCATGGTTAGCAAGAGGACAATGCAAGACAATTACTAGTTCAATTCTCGAGCACTTGGTGAACTCAAGCCACATAGTTCCACCAGAGTCATCTTTCAAGATCATCTACAAGGTGAGGTGAGATGGTACAAAGAGCTTCAGGTTTCGGTAAATAAATATGACTGTACAGCCTCTGAAAATGATTTCGTCGCTAATTTTTTCGCTGATTATGTCTTTTATTTTCTTCATGACTGAATGGGTATTTTCGGTGATTACTATTATTTTATTGCTTTACGTTCCAAGTGGAACGTAGGGCTTCAACCTAGAGCTCTGAAGTTTCTGTAGCAGTGGTGTTTATTTTTACGGGATGAGGTTGCTATCCTCATACACAACCTTCCCTCTTTACCAGTCTTATTACTGGCTTAGTGAAGTAAAGGAGTGCCTTGGCCGAGGGTCGAACTTGAAACCACGTGCCGGTGGTTGGTGAGCATTCCACCCTTGTGCCACCAACGCTGTTAAGACCATTAACAGTTCAATATTAGATCACCTGGTTCATATATGTCATAAATCCATCACTGAAGAATCTTTTTCTATCATATATGAGGTGCTGAATAAATTACCAAAAGGCTTTTCGATTCCGAATACTGCAAACAGCCACTGAAGTTCGCTTAAAATAGCTGGAGGTCTGAACGCAAAATAAACAGGTCCAGTTACTATTGTAGCCTTAGCTTGCTATGAAAACCATAAATTTTGTATTATTTTTCTGAATTTACCTGATATTCACTTTAGTGTTGTACTGATGCCTATTATCAATTAAAGATGCTTTTGAGCTGTAATCTTTCATTATCATTGTTTCAATGTTATTTTAAAAGCATTAACATTGTTGTTAACAATAATACTTTCACTGTAGGAATGCATGAGCATAGAACGTGATGAAGAAATTATTGAAGCGAATACTCCTTGTTCATCAGTCTCACTGTTATTAAGTTAATAATGGGCATCATTAATGAATTCATTAAGAATTGATTTGAGTATGTCGAAGTGGGAATATGGTTGAGATTACTTATGATTTATTATTTTGAAGTCGTGGAAACAAAATACAAATCAAATGTATTCTTTTGGATTCTGTCTCACAAGGCTGAATAGTCAAGAAGCTCGCCTTGAAACCTAAAGATCCTGGGTTCGATTTCTGGCAGTAGAGCCAAGGATGCTTACTGGTGAAGAGTTCCAGTCAAGGATGAAATGGATACTCAGTACTCTCTGGTTTTAAGTGCTTCTCTAACTTATATCAATTAGGGATCAAAGTTGAAATCGGTCAAATATCTGCAAGCCAACACTAATATTTTATAATAGATGATTATATAAAGACAGAAGACAAGAGTCAGGCAACAGATCTTTTATTGAGGAAATCAAGAGATATTTACATGTTTTTATGTACATTATTATTCGTTATTATTAGCAAAGAAACAGCGTCTTCTGATTGGTTGCTTTCCTTCTGTAGGTTATTCTGTCATCTCTTTGTGGCCGCTTCTTTGAAGGTCAGACCATATATCTGCGAATCGTATCCGCCCACGCAAAGTCTGCTGTGACTGGTTGTTGAGTTAGTCTTTGTTCTTGTTCTTTTCTCATGACCAAGATATGGGACGTAAACATTGACGTAAATTGCTGTCTGCAGATTTCGGCTAGCAGACAGCTCTCATCACAATTTCTGTTCCACTAACTCTGTGTCAATTCCACTACAATTAATGTAAGGATCTGTTTAATGCAGTGCAACACAATATAGTCACATCAAGGTTAGTTGTTAGTTAGTCATATTTTTCTATCGAGCAGTTATGTATACATATATCCTGAGCTTACAAAATGATTTCTAGATGGATGTGGCTGCTAGACAGAAGTGATTTCTAATTTCAGTGCACTCAACGCAGTGTACACCTACATCTAGGCAACATTTTATAGATTAAACTGGTCAAGCGACATTTTTTTACTTAACTGACTGATGTTATTATTAAGTAGGCGATAAATAGAATCAAAACGAGAGAAATTTAAATGCATTAGAAGTCTGAGAAGTAATTTTTGTGTTTAAATCATACTGTGACACATGTTTCTGTTTCAACCTGATAATCATTTGTTAACAGCAAGATTGTGAGAAGCATGAAAGGAATTAATGATTCATTAAAAAAACAAAAACACGGAACAAAAACCAAGAATGTAACTTTAGAGGAGAGTAATTATTTTAATAGACAGTTGTATAATTGACAGTTTGCATAACAAACAATGTTTAATGTGAAAAGCGAACAGTTCTGTCAACTAGCCGTTTACTTGTAATAATCACGGAAGCGTAACACGCGATGAGTAGAGACAGAGGAAAACAACCATCTTTCTCACAAAGTAATATTAATTTTACTGTTAAGAAATTTCGTAGAACTGAATACTTATTATAAACAGTTTGTAATACTTTTCTTTTCATATAGTGAGTTTCAATTTCAAATAAATTTATCTGCTAGTTTCATTTTAGCGCTCTTCCCAATGTTTAAGTCATTAGTATACCACAGTTATAAAAGGGTCTACCTAACAAGTCAAAATTGACTTTTAAGAACTTATGCAACTAACTGATACTACTTATCTGAATACTGAAAGGATTATTGTACAATCTGTTGGCTGCAGGTAAAGAGAAATTGGAGTTTTCTAATTCTAGTGACCAGTTTATAGAGAAATAGATGGCTCAAGGTAGTTTTAGTTTCATGCACACAAGTTAATAGCAGGGAAACTGAACACTAAGCAAAATTAAGCACTTCATTTTTCCCCTTCTGGGTATTTCTAGACAGCACACACTCACACAGAAACATTCATGGCTGTACAAATTCTAACTTATTTTAATTCGTCAGTGGCGGTTTTTGATTTGAACCTCTGAACTAACTGATTCCTCGGATTTCATTAATATCCATCGAATTTCTCAACTAAAACTGACCAGCCCTTTGACCTTCATTTGACAAAGGGGAATATATATATATATATATATATATATATATATATGGAAAGTTACCACTATCGAAATACAATGCGAGTACAGGTTTTGTGGGAAGATGAACACTGAGAATTTTGTCATTGGTTTCTATTGGTGAAGTCTTTCGATCCATTCGTCTTACTTTAAAACTCAAAATCTGTTTTCCTCAATTAGTTTCGTGTTTTTTTAACTGAATTTAGCCCAGAAGCAACATTATTTCCACACAGTTTTATGCCTATTCCAAAGGATTAGCTGATTGTCTGCAATTGGAAAAAGCTGATGTAAACAGGTAATTCATTTTGAAACATGAAAACAAACTATGTCACACTATATATTGCAAACTGTGCTTTGATGGTTCAGGGGTAGAATGCTCGCCAACCAAGCAAGCAGTTTGGAGTGTGATTCTTGGCTGACGTTCTCCTTAACCTTGCTTAGTCAGTAGTAAGCCCGCTAAAGAGGGAATATTGGGCGTTAGACTAGCAAATCAATCCTGTAAAAAATAAACATAACTGCCGAGGCTTGAAACTCTACGTTATACTAAGAATGCAGTGGTTTAAAATATATAATAACATATTACGAATTCAGGGGAGACCTAGCAGCAGATATCCTTAAAAGGAGAATCTCCAATTCCCTGAAGAAGAGTTTTCCGGCAGCAACTATAATAGTGATATTCTCTAGCCGCCCACTACTTCGGAGCAACGGGAAGGACAGACTTCCGCATATGACCACTTCAATGTGCATATATCAGTTCACCTGCTCTTGCGGAGCTAGGTACATAGGTCGTTCTATGCGGGTCTTATCAAAACGTGTTAGAGAACATCATCCAGCATGGCTGCAAAGAGGAGGCACTGGTTCAGTCAGAAGCGCCATAAATGAACACCTCGTCAATACCTGTCACAGAATCTCAACTGACTCATCATTCAGAGTCATTTACAAAGTAAACAAAAATCTACCAAAGGCAGTGTGTTTCCGACTTCTTTGTACTCCGGAAGGTCTCATATGCATCGAAAAGCCGGAGCTATTTGTTCAAAAGAAACTAGTCCAGCCTTTACAACTACCATCGACCTAGTTCGGTATGTTCCTTTATCCTTCAGTTTTTTTTCTTTTGTTCTCTGTGCGTGTAATTTTCTCTCTTTGTCTTCATTCAATTCATCCCATTTTTTTCAGTTATAAAATCAGTTATTTTAAGTTTGTTTCCATGCTCCTCCAGATCACACTTGTAATCCGTTTAGAATAACCATTTTACAATTATATTCTAATCCTGTGTAATTTTTGTTTCTATGCCTCTTGTAATCTATATTCACACCTACTAACTTACATTTCAGGCTGAAAATTTTGATTTCAATTTGTTTCCATGCTCATTTTGTTCATACCTGTAATTCGTTCTATCCCTGGGTAACTTTCCAAGCCTCTTGTAATTCATATCAAGTTTAAAATAATTATCACTGTTTCTCCAGTTATCAAATATTATTTTGCATACGTTGTAACTGTTTTCTAATCCTATGCAATCTTGTCTCTAAGCCCCTTGTAATCTATATTCGTACCTTCAAACTTTCATATCAAGTTGAAAATTATTATCTCCTTCGTTACTATGTAGAATTAAATAAATAATAATTGTATCCATGTAAACTAATCTATATAAATGCGATTGTACAGGTACTTTTGAGAATGAAATCGCCGAAAAGATATCTTTGCTGAACTTCTTGTTCTTTTCCCTCTAATATCCCGATGGGTATTTTCCACGATTATTACAAATTGGTAGAAGTTATAATTCACGGGCCATTGGATTCCATTCCAGTGGCCTTATAACATGAAAGTCCCAGTTTCGGTCCCCAGTGGTGGCTTTGTGGGTGCATATCGTTTGAATCCCAACTGTCCAATACTCCCTGATGGTTTTCAATATTTCTCTAAATGATTTCATTTCATTTCATGATCAAACGAGAAATTCAGATATACTTACATGTTTCAACTGATTATGATCAATGTATTTAATGTAAGTGATTCTTTAGGATACAAAAAAATAACACGATATCTCTGTCTGCCTAAATACCGTTTTCCTCCTGACATTTATGAAAATTTCAACACTCAGTACCTTATACACGTTTTTAGCAGTGAACAACAAATATGACTTTGTGTTTTCAACTAAGCATATCTTACCCTCATAAATTTATTTTTACATTTTTCTTTAAGCCAGACAAAGAAGTGTCTACGCTTGAATCATTCAACAGAAAAGTGAAATAAAAGAAAGAAATGTTTTTTCCACACCACCCCTCCTACCGCCTCTGTGAGTATCATTTTCCCTTTTACTTATTGCTGGGGTTTACATGTTCCAAAACATTCTTCATTACTGTACCACTTTATTTTCTATATCGAGCATTTATGTATATATATAACCATTTTGTTATTCAAATTATAACACTACTTGTCAAATGTATAAGCATTGTGTGAGTCATAATGTCTGTCCAGTTTCTTTTACTCTTATGAACTATACCGTTAAATGTTCATTTTTTTTTAATGTTAAACGATAATTGTGTCTTTTTTCGGTTTGACCGACTACTTGGATAGTTAGATAGGTATATGTTTCCAAATGTATGAAGAGGTGAGTAAGAGGAGCTAAATTTAAACAAGAAATATTTGTCAGTTTCGGATTATTCTGTTGTTTTTTTTTCACCTCTGTTTCTTCTCAGTTGTCTGTTGTACATTGTATTTCTTCTCTTGTTGTTTTTCGTTTCCTATTGTCTATATTATTTTCACAATTGTTTTAAACTGTTATTTTCAACTTTTAGCGTCTTCTAAAGTACTATATTTTATTTTATAGCGTCGTCTTTTGGCAATCTCTGCAAAAACACTTACTAAACAGACAAGGAACGTCATTGGGTATATATATATATATAAATTACATTGTAAAGAGAAAAATATAAAAAACGATGTTGTTGCCAGAAGAATGCTAGGATGTGGAGAAAAAAACACACTAGCTAAATGCTTTAAAATTTGTCGCATTAGAAGAGATTTTAAATCGTTTGTTTTTCAGGTTATAGGTGCACTGATTGACCAGCCAGTTACTAGGTGCCTAATCCATGAACTGGTCAGAATAATAATTTATGGGAAGATTGTGAACTTGTAACTTGAAGTGTTTTTTTTCAGTGAATAAAATAATTAATAGGCTGGGCAGACAATATGACTCTAGAAAATCTGGACTTCATGGACGGTTATCAAGAACAGCAGGAATCAGTCACGATTAATGGGATTTCGTTAAACCAACTGGTTAACACCATTGTGGATAGACATATAACGTCATGTAAGAAACTAGCGAATTCTATATAATCAGACCCCGAACACCTTCTCTATATGCAGCTCTCTCCGTGCATTTCATCTGGTAGAACTAGAAGCAACTATAGGAGGCTATATGCCAGGACTACCAAGTACAAAACTCCACAATACCTTATCTGTCACAGCTGTTATGTGATGAGAAAACTGTTAGGTATGACACGATCAACTTACTGCGGCACTCTAACAAATAGTTCCCATTAGCTTTTGTTCTCCTTTCTTTGTTACTATCATACTGTTGCTCACATATTCTATTACACACTAATTTTATATTTCATATCCTGTGGTGCATTGTTTAAAATGTGAATGCAATGCTGTTCTTTTTTATTTCTTTTATTTTTATTTTTTCTTTTTGTTGTTGTTGCTTTTTATTTTTAAAATCTTATAAAAATTTATGAGGTAATTAGATGCAATATTGTAATGCACGCTGAAAATTCCATACCTGTACCACAAATACTATTTGGAATAAAGCTATTATTATTATTATTAAAAAAGATAAATCTAAACGACGTCAGCTTTCTTGGTTTCCCGACCTAGGCAGCAAATCGTTTCAACAAAAAGATATACAAGTGAAGAAGACAAACCTGACCAGGATCGGAAAATCAAGACAGACCTTTATTAATCTGAAATCGGTGTAGAAATCTGCTGCATTCAGCATAAGGAGCAAGATCTATATGTCCAATACTGATGTCAAGTGAATTACTGGCTCCATATGTTTCAGGAACTTGACGCATCACGAAAAGCGTTTCCAACATACTGTAGATTTTCATCAGCAAATGCTTCCACTGGCTCCATAGTAGATGTCAGATGAGAATAACTATAACGAACTCTTTGTAGGTAGAGAACCAACCGAGGCCATATCAGCTAACAAATATGCAGAAGGAAGTATAGATGTTTCGGACAGACACTAAGGAGATAGTCGAGCGGCATCACTTGCCAGGTCCTCGAATGGAATCAGTTTGTTTCGGTTTGAGGATGACATGGAGGAGGTCATGTAGGGAGGAAATGGAAGTTTATAAGCAATCGTAGTGCTGGCAAAAAAGGATTGCAGAGATTAGGATGAAATGGAGATGTGCTGGTGAAGCTGTGAGAGTTAGGCTTGGCTTAACTTATACCTAAAATAACCACTCTTACAAAACTGCTTCACCGCTTATAACCTTAATCGCACTCTGCCTAACGTGCAAGTACCAACGAACGGAATCAAGGTTAAAAGACTTGAGATGTCAAGTGTGACTGGAACAGAATTGTATTTACACAAAAGAGATATGGAATTTGATAAGAAATAAGAGGTTACACACTTATCTGCAGTCTTGACTGTGGTAGGCTCGGAGAGTGCGCTGGATGAAAGCACAACGAGAGAGCGAACCAAGAACGTACAAGAGTTTCACGAATCGAAAGAGGAAGTAGTGCTAAAGGTCAGGTGAGTCCGTTCAAACAAAAGTTCGAAGGTTCAATGTACACTACAAAGCCCTATGTTCCACATTAAACCCTGTGGAGTAATAGTAACAATAATTTCCTTTATCTTATGTTCTGTTATATGTATAGCCTAATAATTTATGGTTTTAAGAACACTAGATTATTCATTTCAGAAGAGATTTATTTAACGCAGACACAGGAAGTTAATAGGATCCGTTTAATTATAAATATTATTATTACCATTATAATTAATAAATGACTGGATTCAATCAGCAAATATGCATTTTAGAGTTATTATAATATGTTCATCTGGATACAGTATACTAAGTGATTAGAAGCAGTTTTCTTCGAAAGTCAAATTTATTAAAAATACCACTCTGTATAATTAATTACTAATTACTCATTTGATTCAGTAGTATACCAAAAAGTACCGATAGAATGTATCCAGTGACACAGAATGACAAGAATTAATTCACATTATAACTGATATATATATATAGGGTTCGTTTGACACATTCTCTCATGTTGTAAAAATTAGGATGATTCATAATCTTCATAGTAGAGACATTCAGTGTTTAGACACCAGCTGACTGATAGGGGAAAAGTTACTTTCTGAGCATATCAACCTTCAGAGATGTACAGTCATATTTATATACCAAGTCTAATTACGCATTGACTTCACTTAGAGTATCACTGAAAACTGGGGAGTACTGGATAGTTGTTTCATCCTATTATGGGACTCTTCAGCAGGAGATAGAACTAATAAGCCATTGGATTCTTTCCCAGTGGCATGAATGGTTGACCAGCTCACTTTGTAATCCTGCCTTCAATCCATAGAGATAGGGTCATTGGTGAGTACTACTGAAGATTGCAAAAATGGGACGAAACAGTTGTCAAATACTACCTGGTTTTCCACGGTTCTACAACTGAAGTCAGTTAATGATAAATCTGGAAACCAGTCAAATCCCTGGTAATGAACATGAGAATATATACAGTTGCAAATTGATTAAAACTAATAGAATAACGGCAGTTTAATATAGGGAATTTTTCACAAGGTTAGTGGAGTAACCTATATGAAGATGAAGAGGTGGAAATTAGGTAACGGAAGGCGATATTATTTAATAGGTGGGAAAATCACTCACTCAGTCTGAATTTCAAAAACTAGCATGGGAAGAGAAAGAAGTATAGTGTATTTAACTGAAATCTGCATAAGAAAATAAGCAAATTAGATAAATAAATGAACATTCAATGGTGATAAAATCAAATAGTTTACTAGATGTTCTACTCCAGTTACTATGGAGCAGGTGAATGCATATACTGCTTTTAGGCACGAAGATGCTCTTCAAATTAGTTAATCGCTAGAGGTACCAGCTATGGTTTAATGTACAAAAGAAATATGTACAATCCCTGCGTCTGCTTTGGCCGTAGAGGGATAGACATTTATCTATTGTTTGTTTATTTAGTTATTCTATGTACTTTTCCCTTATTACTACGATTATTATTATCATTATTATTATTATCACTATGCTTACTCTGAATCTTTTCCACGCCACCCACTTGTCATTCTAAACCCAAAATTATTAATTTCTATATTTTTTATTTTTACAATATTGAATTCTATCTTATCAAATTTCACACCATGTTATGTAACATTTTATATTCGTCTACCTATCTTATAATTATGTACCCCTTTCCAAAATTCGCTACACCTTATCTATTATTCTATATATGACATTAATTATTTTGCCACTTGACATTAAACTATGATTATAATCATAAACATTTTAATTGCATTTCATACTATTATTATTTCACGTATTCACACCTTTGACCTAATTTCCTCACCGGATATAATTTCTTAAAAGAAACCCATATATATATATATACGATTGTACAGCTTGATAATAAATTCGTTGAGAAGAGTCTCTTCGCTGAATATTGTGTTCTTAATGTATAAACGCCGTGAACATAGTTTTTCAGCACAAAATTAAGGGAGTATACAGATTAATTCCAAGCATTCTTCTGGACAGGTTATAAGTCTAGAGTTGACAGGATGATCAAGAAGGTCACCATTAGCGTTGTTTTACTTCCGTCTGATAAAAGATAATGGACAATGTTCCAAATTAAGCCGATAGATATGAAATCAGAATAGACTTGTATTATTTGACGGGTTTTAGTAACTATTTTGTTGAAAATAAATTCTCTTACCCCCCCCCCCTTTCATGCTAAATAGTTCAAAAAAAAGAAAGTTTTCTTCACCTTAACTTCTTACTGACTTCTAGCTGGGAGTCGCTGTGAATAAAAAGCTCAGTTAAAAAACCATGAAGTGTAGTTTACAAGAACTATGCTCACAGGTCTTAGAGAAAAATGAAATTTGTCATTGATTATTGTTTTAAAAACAACAGTGAAACTGAAGTTATTTGTATAGAACTGCAGTATTTAATACACTGAAGTACAAGCTGTAAATATTAATAATAGTATAGTATTATTTTCGAGGAAAGCGAGTGTATCATAGGGCTGCAACAGTACATCAGCTCTCCCCAGTCATTTCAGCCAACTCTACAATTGTCCAAAAGCTTTCATCTCCCCAAAAAATCTCATCCATATTACTCTCAAACCTACGGTAAACTCATCGTTTTCCGTTGGGGTTCCAATCGACAGCTTGCCTGGATCTTGATATAACTCAACAACCTCTTCAATGTAGATCGGATCCATCTCCATTTTCTTCTCATGTTTGTTGGGTAATACGTTCTTGATTGGTTCGTTGCTAGAGGTCCTTGCTGCTTGCTTATCCTTTCTGAAGAGCCATCTGGTTTTCAATGTCGAATGAAGGCGGCTGCAAATAACTGTCAATAGCCTGTTGAAAATACTTTTGGTGATGCACCAAGGCAGAAGCACTGAATGAGTTGACATTAGTGTCGAAGATTAGGATGTGATTCTTTATTCGGAGTGTAGTAGATTTTCTGATTTCAGTGTAACGGAGGTCTGTCCTGTTTCACTGATCCTGCATTTGACACCCTCATCTATGCCTGCCCGTAGTTGAAACAATGCTAACTAGATAAGGTAAACAGGTGATCGCCTCCCGTAGTTGGTTCATTAGTTTATTAGCCTGTCCTAAGCAGGAAAAAGAGGAAAGGTTAAGCTTCACCCAAAGATACCGAAAATAGCTCGAAATATCCAGATATGATTAAAAATGATGAAATGCAACTACAATCAAAATGTTTGTGGTTATAATCACAGTTCAATGTCAAATGGCGAAATAATTAATGTCATACATAGAACAATTCATAGGATGTATACAACTTGGAAGGGGTGCGAAATTAAAAGATTAGTAGGCAAAAAGAATAAAAACGAAAACAATGCGTATCATTGTGTGAAATTCGGAAACATAGAATTTAACGTTGCGAAACAAAATCAACTTAGAATGACAAGTTATCTACAAGGTGAAAAGTAATTTGCCCAAATCACTTATCTGTGTTGCTGAAGTTTTGGCCATCAAAATAGTTATGACCGCCACCATACTGGGGTTTAAACGGAGCTATCGATGCTCAGATGGGGTCGTGTGTGTACTCTTCTATCAAGTCTAAATATATGGTGTAGTCGTTCATTGTTATGTTGCTCACAATGCTTCACCAAACAATGCGAACTAGCACGAAACCTAGGTCCAAGGCTTCCTGCCGATTGCCTCTAACCGTCTAATATCATCAAATCAATGTGCACCGTGATGGCGAGCTACCTAGAATGGTGGCCACATTGCAAGGACTAGACACATTACACTAGTTACTAGTGGCACTGTGGTTAGGACTCTCGCCGACCATGCACATGGTCCGGGGTTCGATCCCCCTCCGACGCACACCTGATATCTATGGTCAGCCTGGAAAATTTGGGTTACCGATATCACATGCTGAAAATTCCATACCTGTACCAAAAAATACGGTGTAGAATCAAGCTGTAATCAAAAAATCAAATAGGGTCCAATCAAAGTATCCACTACAGTCACACAGGAGGTCAATCGCGAGCCTGAATAGCTCAAAGGTAACGTCTCTGACCGCAGCACTGGGTGACAAGGGTTCGAATCTCAGAAGAGACATGAGTTCCTTCAAGGTTGCAGATACGCCTTGCTGGTGAGTGCCAACTAGCACGAAACCTAGGTCAGGCAAGGCTTCCTGCCGATTGCCTCCAACCACCTAATATCATCAAAGCAGTGTGCACCGTGATGGCGAGCTAACTAGAATGCTGGTCACATTGCAAACCTGACTGATAGAATTCAGTCTGCATCAAACAAAGGACTAGACCCATCACACTAGTTACTAGTGTCCAGTCAAAGTATCCGACAGGAGCAGGTCAAATGTGAGCCCGAATAGCTCAGTGGTAACGACTCTGACTGCAACCCTGGGTGGCGTGGGTTCGAATCTCAGAAGGGACATGCGTTCCTTCAAGGTTGCGGATACGCCTTGCTAACTGGTGAGTGCCAACTAGCACGAAACCTAGGTCAGGTAAGGCTTCCTGCCGATTGCCTCCAACCGTCTAGGGTTGATATTGTATTCATGGAAAATTTCCACTGAGACATATGGAAAATCAAAACAAGTAATTCAGCTAAGAGACACTCTTCGACGAATTTATCATCAAGTTGTACAATCGTACATATATATGGTTTTCAAAAAATTATATCCGGTGAGGGAATTGAACCATACGTGTGAATACAATAATAATAATAATAATAATAATAATATGAAATGCAATTATTTATTTCACTCGTCCCACTTGTCATTCTAAATCAGTTTTGTTTTGCAACGTTTAATTTTATGTTTCCAAATTTCACATAATGTTACGTATTGTTTTTGTTTTTATTCTATTTGTGTACTAATTCTACAATTTCACACCCCTTCCAAGTTGTAAACATCCTATGAATTATTATATGTATGACATTAATTCTTTTGCCACTTGACATTGAACTGTGATTATAATCATAAACATTTTAATTGTAATTTCATTTCATACTACTATTATTATTTTCTGTATTCACACCCTTGATTCAATTCCCTCACCGGATATAATTTCTTAAAAAAAGAAGATGAACCAAACTAATTGACCAGCCAGCAAAAAAGAAGTCTCTGCCTAGTGCATTTTCACTGCATAACAAAAAATAGAATATGGAGATTCATTTCACGGAATATGATTGATCCTGATATTCAGTTCATTTGCTGCAGAATAGATTTCCAATAAATAGAATGTCAATCCACACTTTCGCTGGCTTATAGTGTTGATTTTGTTTTCTTCATGGATCTAAACTGTGGAAAGTGAGGTTGATTTTGTGCAATAGTGAGTAGTATTAAGAATCATTATTTATAATAATTATTCCCTTGGGTTCCGAGTGGAACATGTTGCTTCAGCGACACATCTCCACTTCATTCTATCTTCTGCTGTCATCCTCAGTTGGGCCCACGATTGCCCATAATCTCTCCTCTCCTCCTCGCACAATTTTCTCCATGTCACCGTCGCACCGACGACCCACTCGTCGCCTCCCATTCGGATTCAACTCGAGCAATAGCGCGCAATGCCATTCGACAGCCTCTTCACTGTGTGTCGAATTCATGTCCATTTTCCCTTACATATCTATTGGACAATCGGCTCTTTGTTGTTTTGTTCCCAACCAGAATTTCTTGCTGCTAATTCCTTCTGACCAGTCATTTGATCTTCAGTAGGGAGCCAGCGAAGGCAGATGCTGAAAAAAGGATGCAATGGCCTGTTGAAAATGCTTTTCGTGACGCGAACGCAGCGCAGTTTTCTGACTCATACAGAAGAACTGACTGACTGACTTCTTATTCGTGTTGAAAATCCGAATCTTGTTCCTAATGCTGTGGAGTGCAGAAAATTTCCAAATCGACTTCAGATTGATGAAGACGAATCTAGCTTTTCCGATTCTGGCTGGCTTTGACATCATCATCCGTTCCGAGTGCCTGTGGTTGAAGCAATGCTACCCATATAAGCGTCAAACCTCTCCCGTTGATGGTGATTGGTCCTAGTTGTTGTTGGTGTTGTTGCTGTTGCCATTGGTTGGTTATCTTCATCACCTCCATCTTCTTTATGTTCAGCTGGAGTCCTGCCTTCACTGGCTGCTTCTTCTGCCAGTTTGTTGGTTTTCGCCTGTAAGTCATGGAGTTTGTGTGACATTAGACATAAATCATCCACACGCGAAATCCAGATCTTCTAGAGTCACTAACACTGATACTATAATCTTTCTAGGGCTCGAAGAAAAAAGTCAACAATAAAACGCGTAATAACCGTAGTAAACAAAAGAATAAGTTTCAAGACTGATCACCAACTGAATTTAGTTATAGGATCATTGAAAACCATGGAGTACCAGACAGCTGTATCATCCTGGCTCGAAACTCTTTATCAGCATGTACTTACTACCCCACCTGGGATTGATCCGAAGATCGAAATGTTACAAGGTGAACTTGACGACCAATCAGCTACTGACGCGGAATCTATTGGCCCAAAATTGCTACTTCTGTCAATTTTGTGACTCTTAGTGCTATCACCAGCTAATATCATCAGTGAGTATGTCTCCCTGTATTCAACTTAGTGGACTCTACTGTTCAAGGCTTCCTACTAGAACTTCAGGTAACTCCATTATGTAATCAGTCACGAGTGACCACTAGACTAATTTTTCAACTGTTTGTTTCTAGAGATTTGGTTGATTTCAAGATTCAACATGAACTGACTTAGCTGGATTCCATCCAAGTGGCTGAGTGGTCTAGGTGTCTGCTTGTAACCTGGAGGTTCTGGACTCGATCCCAGATGAAATCATACTGCGTACTGATGACAAGACTGAAACTCTGACAAAACAGGTCTCCAGTTACCTAACCAGCTTCAGTTCTTGATCAATCTTGAGATCATCTAAATCATTACAAAAAAACAACTAAAATTAGGAATATTTTATCACACTTTTGAAAATGATATAAAAAAGTGAATTGTAATGAATGATTAGAATTAAGTATACATAAATCCCATGAGTACTTTTCATTTCTAAATGTTCACAGTTTAAGGCGATATCAGTGAAAAGTTGATAGGTTTTAAACTACTAGAAAATGAGAATAAATTCACTTGTTAGCCTTTATCAGTCCTTTATGTTTTTCAAGTTGGTAATAAAAATTCTCCCTACAGTTATCGAATATCCCCTAACTATCCATATGGGAAACATTCAGACTCCTTTGAACTCACCTGATTCTTATGAAGAAAAAAATTAGTTTCATATTTAACTGATGAAAAATACACGCTTCATTCTATCATGAAACATCATACAATTATTCGTCTTTATGAATTTGAGTAAACCAAGAACAGCAGTTTATGCAGAATAAGATAGTGCCAGTGTGGTGAGAGCTGTCTTCTAGCCAAAATTGTAGACACCAATTTACGTCAATGTTTAAGTTCCGAATCGGGGTCACGAAGTAAAACAATAACAAAGCCTAACCTTGACGAGCTCAACAACCAATCACAGCCGACTTAACGTATGTAAATACGATTCTCAGATATATGGTCTGACCTGCAAAGAAGCAGCCACAAAGAGATGACAGAATAACTTTCAGCGAGAAAACAACCAATCAGAAGACTCTGTTTCTCTGCTAATAATAACGAATAATAATACACATAAAAATCTATAAATATCTCTTGATTTTCTCAGTAATCTGTTGCCTGACTCTTCTCTTCTGTCATTACACCATCATTTATTTCGTTAGGTTCTCATCATCTAAAACAGAAAAATCTGTGAAAGAATACATAAAAAGATTAACTTTAAGTGAGAAGCAACCAATCAGAAGACTGTGTTTGTTTGCTTAACTAATCTATAATAATGTACATGAAAACATATAAATATGCTTTGATTTCCTTAATAAACGATCTATTGCCTGGCCCTTGTCTTCTGTTGTTACACTACCATTCTGCCAGTGGCTCTTTTTTGTAATTCATGCCATTTTATAATACAGCACTACCGCCGTTATGCTTTGCACTGAAATCTATAGGGGAAACGAATGTAATGTAGTAATCAAGAAATATGTGGTAACCGGACCAAAGTAAAAGGATCACTAAATAATTACACAAGAGGATAAGTCAATGCAAGATTAGGAAATATGCTAAAAATGCAAAAGTAGGCAAGGCACCAAATGGTGAAAGACTTATGATTTTCACAATATTGACAAGAATCAATGCATATACTGCTTTTCTGTTAAAAAAAATTGGATTCAGCTTTATAAATGAACACTGACTTAGGTGAATATATACAAAGTAGGCTATCCGTCTGATCATTATTATTCCCTTAGGTTCCAAGTGGATTACAGCACATCAATTGAACATCTCCATTTCACTTTATTCTCTGCAATCCTTTTTAGTTGGCTCCACAAATGCCCAACAATTTCTATTTTCTATCCACATGAACTGCACCATATCACCCTCGAACGTCCAACTCATCACTCGATTATCATTCGGGTCCCATTCGACTGACTGAAGTGAAATGTCATTTTCGTTTTCTCCGGCGCATTTCCAATCCATCTCAATTTCCTTTTACATATTTGCTGCACAATAAGTCGCTGACTAGTTTGCTGCATTCAAGAGTTTCTTCTGGCTTATCCTTTCTGGCTGTCTGTCTGATCTTCAGCATATATGGAAGACACATATTGGTAAAAGTCTGCTCTCTGTCAAAAGTGCTTTTCTGACTCATGCAACAAGTCTGTAAAGTATATCCAGCACTTATTGATTTGACATCAGTATTGAAAACCAGGATCTTTTTTCTCATGCTAATTGCAGTGAATTTTCACACTGATTTCAGATCAATGAAGGTCTGTTTTGCTTTTCCAATCATGCTTCTAACATCCTCATTTGTGCCCACCTGTGACTGGAACAAAGCCGCCTGGGTAAGTTAAGTGAAAGATGTAACTTCCTGTAGACTTTTTCTCCTGGTGGTGACTGCAGATAGCTGTCGTTGACCAGGTAGGTCTGTTACCTCTATCTTCTCTTTGTTTACTTGAAGTCCCGTTTTCACCGCCAGTCTTATCTGTCAACCAGTTAATTTTCTCGTCTGGATCTTTGAGTCCAGATCTCCTAGAGTCTTCCTTTTGTCCTAACGTATGCCTGCTACCTGCTACTCATGGTCTGTCGTATGATCTGGTCCACCAAAATCAGGAATATCATAGGCGCTAGTAGAAAACCTTGTGTTACTCCTCCCAACGCCTAAGTGAGCTTTCCGGTTTGAATTACTTGACATATAGCACCATATATATGTTGAATGAGGTTGATAAAGACCTACGATACTGCACTGAGTTGAAGTAGTTTTCAAATTGCTTCACTATCGACGGCACTGAAGAATTTTTTAAAGTCAATAAATTTGAGATAGAGAGTTATCTGCCATTCTTCGCTCTTTCCAATGATGGCGCGTAGTGTAGCAATTTGACCCGCACATAAATTGGTTCTCCTGAATCCAGCTCATTCTAGGGGGAGTTTTGTCTCCACAGCACCCTTTAGGTGAAGTGAAAAAATTAAACTGGCCATTTATAACTGTCAAAAAGTATACAGTAAACATTTTCGGGATAAAAAAAATGAATTCTCGCCATTCTACAATAATTCCCATTTGCATCGCCGGATATTACCTGTGCACTCAAGCTATAGCATTGATTGTGTAAAAATGAGCCAGAATGAGATGGCTTAAATAAGCTTTGTGTTAAGAAAAAGTTGGAAGTCATTTACTTCGAATGTCATGTTGAATAGTTACTAGGCTACTGGTAACTTTTACTAGTGCATGTTTATTTTAAATACAGCGATTATCATCAGCAATATATTTGTCATCAATTTAACTAATTTACATAAAAATGGCAATTCAACTTCAGCATCAACAAACAAATAAAAGCTAATTATACCTCAATTTAGTTATGCTAAAATACACAAAATTTAATTATGGTATGCTGAACTATTAAAAATGTATAAAGTTTGAGGAAGTGCTAAAAATGTACTTTATTTCATTCACTATAACTGCTGAATGAACACATTACATTTATGACACTGTGCCGTCATATTATTATTATTAATGCGAAAAAAAGTTCTAGTCTATTGTTTGTTGTACTTTAACGTCACGATTCACGATCCCCTACTCTCAGGTTTTCCAGTGGTTCTCTAACTGATGTCAGCTCATGATGAAATCCTCCATCCAATCAAACAAAATCCCTGCAAAACCAATACTTGAAAATTAATCTGATGCTCACTAGCGACTGGCCCTATTCAGGCAGTTAACCTGGGGTTCTAGTGGGAAGCCGTGACCAGTAGGGTACAACAGGTTGAAGATGAGGCAGTAACTCATCGAAGAAGACATTGAGAAAATGTCGCGCTATGTCGTGAATTGGCAGAAGTTAGAATTCATGGGCTGGCCATTGGATTGGGTCCCAGTGACTTAATTGTCTACGAGCTCACTAGCCATGGGCTCGAACCTCAGTACAGTGGGTGCGTACTGCTGAAGAGTCCCAAAATAGGTTGACGAAACAGCTGTCCAGTACTCCCTGGTTTTCCAATGGTTCTCTAACTGATGTCAGCCCATGATAAAATCCTCCATCTAATCAAGTAAATAAAAGGAAAAATGCTCTCCAGAAAGGTTTGTATTTATATGCAAACAAAAAGCATTGGAAATGACTGACTGAAAGGTTTATTAATAACCAGAATGCCAGAATTATCGATGTTTGTGTAATTTTTTTTATATTCACTATTCGCAAAATGAATAATCAAAAATTCATGTTCAATATAGTTAAATGTAAATGTACTACATCAAAATCAGATCAATCACCTTAATTTATGGCTAAATATTTCGAGGACTATAGTATACAGTTGCTTTTTTGCTGGATGAGATTAAATAAGGAGATAAGTGAGAAATACACTATTAGCATTTAGCCCTTGAGTTACATAGTGAATAGTTTAATAACCCATTCTGAAGAATCAATCAGAATCTCTAGTGGCTGAAGTACAGTTGTTATGTTAACAAAAGATATATATACAATTACTCAACTAATTCGTATTCTGTGTATCCCTAATGGAACTTACGACCTCTGCGACACATCCCCATTGTACTTACTTCTCTATTACCACTCTGAACCGGCTCCACGACTGCCCGCGAGCTGTCATTTCCTCTTTATATCACCTACTCTATTCCACACCTGACCCATACTCAACTTATCTTTTCCCATTCGGATTCCACTTGACAGCTAGCTTGGAAGGGGATTTCAGTCTTAGGTCTCCTCAGCGTATTTACAATCCATCTTCCCTTGCATATTTTTGGAGCAGTAGATCCTTAATTGGTGTGTTGCCAGAGTTCCTTGTTGCTCATTTGTTCATTTGGTATACACTATCGAGCTGAGGCAGCCGTTGACGAAAGTTTTTAACCTGTTGGAAATGCCTCACGTGATGCGCGCCAAGTCTGAGAAGCACACGGGAGCATTAACTTGACATTAGTATTGAAAATTCGCATCTTGTCTTATTTGGTGAGTGACTGCTGTAGATCTTCCCACTGACTTTAAGTTAATGAAAGCTTATCTTGCTTTGAGTGTATGAAAGAAAATATTTACTTACTTAGAGGAAAATAATACAATTAGCAGACTGATCGGTCGTTAGCAAATTGTGGATATTTACAACGTAATTTGATACTATACCTTCTTGTATAGGAATACTCTACTACTTTCTTTCCTGTTCTTTTTGAATATATAATTTTTGTAGGATCATACTGAGGAAAAGAATATTTCGTCTTATGCAGTGTGCGTTTAATATGAGAAAAGATTTCACTATAAACTAAAGTCATTCAGAAGATGGAGAAAATGAAATTTCAGTATTTCACATTCCCAACCTTCTATGAAGTCAAATAGTTTTTAATTTAATGTCCTATGGTTTTCAGCTCTGAACAGTTAGTCTAAAATTTTTCTGAATGTAATGAAAAACCAAATACATCAAACAAGTTAACAATTTAGAGAGAATTTAGAATTTAGAGAACCACTGAAAATAAAGGAATACTGGACAGCAGTTTAGTGCCAGTTTGGGACTCTTCAGCAGCAAGTACCGATTGCACCACTGGATGCCGAATAGAAGACCTCCAAGTGAAGTGATAATCCCGTTTTTATGAGAAGTCATGACTTATAGGGCACACCATGTTAGATGTGAAGACAGATGCCTAGTAATAGCAGTGACCCGCGGTAGCAATATATAAACACATATAGCAAATCGGTGGAAGCTCGAACTCATGGGTTATTGGATTTCATCCTAGTCGCTGAATAGTAACCTGCTTCCCTTTAAGCTGAAGGTATTTGGTTCAACTTTCGATGTAAATATCAGTGAGTCCCAAACTACAGCGAAATAGTTATCTAGAGTTCTTTGGTTTTTGGTGATTCTCCCTGATCGAACGTCGGTTAGTGATGACAACTATTCTGAAACCATTCAAATTCCTGGAAACCAATACTTGTTAACAACTTAATATTCCACTCCATTTAAACTCAATGAGTTACATTTTACATCTAATATATGGAAAATCCTATAGACTAAACAGGTTACATTTGAACTTTAAATAAAAACAGATAATTACTGAAAACTGCATTCAGTTATTTTATTCTAAAAATAATAAATATTATATATTTCTGGCTTCATTTAATAGCAATGGGATGACTTCAACTATTGTTTCTGGGTGGGAAATTTATGTCGCCATTTAAACATGCTTACCTCATTAAATATATAAGGTCATTTACATAACTGTTTGAATAGGTTATGTAACACTGCACATTATGTAATTTGATCACTAACTGAGGTTGGATCATGTCACCATTGACATTGAGGATGATTGTGATACTACTACTGAAGAAGTGAGAGAAATGAGAATCCTTGAGATATTGTCGTGAGAGCTGGTTGCGAACAAGCCATTAATTGTAAACAACAATTTACGCCAGTGTTACGTCCGGAATTAGGGTCATGAGAAGAACGATAACAAAGCTTAACCTTGAGGAACTTACCAACCAGTCACATCGGACTTAACGTGTGCCAATACAATTCGCAGATATATGGCTTTACTTTCTGAGAAACGGTCGCAAGCGGTACAGAATAACCTTCAGCAAGAAAACAACCCATCAGAATATATTGCTTCTCCACCGAAAATAATGTACATAAAAATCTATAAATGTCTCTTGATTTCCTCAATAAATAATCTGTTGCCTGGCTGTTGTCTTCTGTCATTACAATATTAGATTTTGACCAAGTGGTTGCATGGTAAACTTACCAATCATCAATCGACAAGAGATTATGTATTCTTAAGTCGTTCAGTCTAGTTCTGTTTTCGTTTCTAAGCTTAAAGTTTTCAGTGAAGTGATTGGGCTGATTCAGAATGGAGACGAGTAGCCTGTTAGTACCTTATTAATTACTCAGTTTTGCAATTATTAGTGGACAAAAATGAATTATTGTTATGAAAGCCGTTAATAGTTAAACAAAACTGCTTCATGTATACATAATGGGTCGTTAAATACATTCCACAAGAAGCCTATATTCTAGTTTCTGTACTCCTCATCACTAATCAAACGTAACTCACTGATAGGTTCGAAATCGCGTCTCTCAGTGAAGTAATGTGAGAAGTAATCACTCAGTTGCTTGATGTAGGATTGCAGTTTTGCCACGAACGGATAGATTCAACAGGAAATCACTTGTTTATATTTTGACACAAATGTGTCCAGTAGAATTACTGTCGTTACAAAGCAGCATAAGGTGAAAAGTGAGACTCATGAAATTCTCCTTCAGCCATTAAAAGCCCAATTTTCACTTTATCTCTTTTCAAATTCAAATACACTACATCAATACCATCAATGGAGACATATTTTTGCGTGACGGTTAAAACTTCAGTAAACTCACGATTATGACTGTGGATGTAGCACTTAAGTTGTTAAAATAACGTATGTAATACTAGAACTTCAGAAGTTCATTCATTGGCTTAAGCTCTAGCTTCTCAGCTGACTGGTTATGACGTCAATGGCCCATTCCACCTACTTCATCATAGGCATCTGGATAGTATCATCAGCCCTTACATGAAAAGTGTGTCTCTTAACCTGTTGCATGAAAAATCTGTTCCAGGTGATTTAGCTTAAACAAACACCAAATACCTCACACTTTTCATTTTCGGCCTCCTGACTCCAGTCAGGAATTTGGGCTTCCAGCTTTTAGATTGTTTTTATTGTACATATCTTCAATAACCACTTTATACAAACTTTTACGTGTCATCAACAATTAGTCCTGAAGCAGCATTATGCCAGTGTTTGGTAAATATTATACATAAATGCTGAGATTTGAAGATATTCATCATTACTCTTTTGTATTATCAGATAATCTATGCATAAAATGTATACGAAATGGACAAATGGTGTCTATTATTATTGCTCAACTTCATCAAACGTGTATTAATAATAATTTAACTCGGAAATAATCATTTTTCATTTTTGTCTGAATCTTGATTTTTAAATGAGATTTTTTGTCTACCGACCATTAGGCAAAAATTTTTTTTATGATAGAAAGACTTCTAGTAGTTTATATTTACTAATATTATTATAACTTTATGAGTAAAAAACAATAACAGAGAATTGTAATTTCCCTCTTTTCTTTTAGTCTTATTTCAATTTAACTCTTTGTCGAAACGAAATCGGTAAATACTGAACAGCAATAGAAAAGTATAATGAAGGAATTATAATCACTTGGTTATGGCTTCAATTCACACTATAACTTAATATAATAGTGATTGAAAAAAATTGAAAATAATAGATGACTCTTAGTTAGAATTTCTAAAAGAAAACGTCAACAGTTTAACAGTTTTTCATTCAAACTGTTTAGTGGTTAGTGAAGGACATAAAATTAGAAGATCAGCTTTTTTATTGCAGAAGGTATGCTTTCAGTTTATATATGATTAAAAAGAAGTTTGTAAACCAAGTGGTTGAAGGTCCCGGATTTGATCTCTGGTGAGATTGTGGATCTGCAAGTGCTTCATATTTAGAATAAACTCCAGCTACGCACATGATCCTGGTCCAATTCCTGTACTTAACATCGCCTAGATTCTAGTCGTTCCGGAAAAGACTAAAGGTTGCAGATGAGGTTAACAACCACGCCGCATAAAAGTACATGTGCTACTTAAACTTCTAAAGAAGCTTGAAGTCCTACTTTGCATTCGGAACGCAAAGGAATGTGTGTTTAAATGATGTTGAATTAAGAGAATATCATCCAAAATTAGCATCTGCCTAAAGTAAGACACTTACCAGTGTATATTAGTGCCTATTGGTATAACAGAGCATATGTTTATTATTTATTTGGTCATCGTTAATAGGGAAACCCACGGTGGGCGTTTTCTCCTGTTTAGGACTGACTTATCAGTTAGTGAGTGATAGCGTTCCTACGTAGACTCTCACCTAGCTTCCATTATCTCAGACGCCAGAGGATTATGCAGTAGGCTTCTAAGCTATGCTGACCACCTTTTTTGCAATGGGAACCAGCCATTATTTATCGAAACTATTCAACTGCGCTTGTGGAGCGAGTTATATTGGCCGTTGCTCTAGGAACTTGATTTTTCGTGCTCGAGAACATATCCCACTACGGCTAAGTAAAGGTGTAGTTAGAACTATTAACAGCTCGATATTAGACCATCTGGTGCAAACCGGTCACAAAGCCAGCGTAGAAGAATCCTTCTCTATAATATACCGGGTGCCTAACAAATTACCAAAATCGTCGAAGCACCGCATGCTGCAAACAGCAGAGGCTATTGAAATTCGCCTTAGACAACCAGTGCTCTGTGTTCGAAAGAAACAAGTTCAGCCACCACTCCTGCCCTGGCCCTCAGTAGAGACTATAAACTCATGAATTTGTACTATTATCTTTCCTAATTCTTCTGACATTCAGCTTATTTTGTGTTGATGCTGTTCAGCTGTAATCTATCAATATAATTGATTTGATGTTATTTAAACATTAATGTCGTTCATAAGACTAATTCATTCATTCACTATAATGTATATATAATTGTAGAGCCTGATGATGAATTTATCGGAAAGAGTACACTTTGTTGAGTGTCCATTCTTTTTAAAATTTTAATGAGCATTTTTAATCAGTTATTTTGTAATTTCTGTTGATTGGTTTTATTGGACCGTGATGCTTGTTCCCTGTTAACACACTGTTAATAAGGGATTCGGTGAATCCAAGATGAGACGAAACGCGCGTCGTGTATTCCACTATTAGACATCATCAATCAAATAGCACCATGTTAATCTTGCGATAATGTGGAGGTACTCATAATAGCAGCAGACGAAAAGCGAAACCATTAAGCAGTGAGTGTAATCCCAAGTCTATCTTTTAGCTGCGTAATGCATATGACATAATAGGTGATACTAACCCTAGCTCATGGTAAACTGTAATTTATTACTACATGTTATGGGATGGTCAAGAAGATGGTCTGCTTCGTCTACAACAATCCGCAAGCTTTATCATTTGTTATCGAAGCGCATTGTAGCCCTATGTACAGAAACACCACTGAATTATAAAATCGGCGACTTCATTATTATTAATGCTTATATATATATATATATATATATATATATATATATATATATTACAAGTAGCTGATGCAGGTGGCAATAAATTAATGAACATAACACAATAATGTAAATGTCTGAATAATTAAATTAGATTAGTATATTGTAAGATTAGGAGTTATGTAATACTACAGACCAAGTGGACTGTAATGAAGATTTGATCGTGAGGAACAAATAGACAAGCGTCAGTAGGAACAACATAATTTTGTTTTTCATTCACTGGAAAATACGGAAATTCTTAAATTAATGTAAAAAGCTTTACTGAGCTTTATTACAGAGTCTCAGCCAGCACTTATGAGACTTGCATATCAAGGCTTAAGTTTACGCTTACATTCACTCTTAAGGTTATCAAAATCTTGTGATGTATGTATGGTCTCTGATACACTTTATGTATCTGACAAATAACAAGTCCCTATAGTTGGTTTGTAAGGGTTAGTTTCGTCTTTTTACGAGTTGATCAGGGATTGATATCAGTTAGAGAACCATTGAAAACCAGCACTGGAGTAATGGACAGCTGTTTCCTCCGTCCTAGTTTGGGAATCATTGGCAGTACGCACCCATCACCTGGGTTCGAACCCAGCACCTTCCGGTTGCAAGGCAAGCTGGCTCGTATACCATTCAGCCACTGGGACCCGATTCAGTGGCCAACCCGTGAATTCTAACTTCTACCAATTCGTGATTTAGTCCCACCCCAACCAATGTCGTCGGTGGGACATCCAACCTCACACGTGACTCCCGATGATTCTCAAACTAGGATGAAACAGCTGTCCAATACTCCCTGGTTTTCAATGGTTCTCTAAATGATATCAATCCGTGGTCAACTCGTAAAAATAACAAGTCTCTAGGGTTACCAGGTATTTCAACTGTTATCATTATTATTACTGTTATGATAATTGGTATTTATTATTGTTATTGTTATTTGCATAAACGGATCTCCAAGCTATTCAGTATTTATTATAAATTATTGATTTGAGTTGAAAACTTCAATAAATGATGTAAATTTAGTCAATGAATTCAGGTTTAGAGATTAAGTAGTAAGGTGAACATTGCGATAGTGGATTGTCCTCTACTAGATCCTGCATACGTCCCTATGGAGTATCCACAATTGTTCGTAAGCTGCCATTACTTCATCACACGATCCCCTCCATGTCACTCTTGGACGCACAACTTGTCGTCGCCAATTTGGGTTCCACTAGAGAGCCTGACACATGATGTGTGTATCCAAACCACCTCTGCTTCCTCATGCACATATTTTGGCTAGTAGTTTTTGGTTGATTTGCTAATTTGTTGCTAATCCTTTCCGGTTGGTCATCTGATTTCCACTATGGGGAGAAGGCAGATGCTGGTAAAAGTGTGCACTCTTCTGGAAATGCTTCATGTGACCTGTGCGCCAAGTTTCTGAACCATATAGAAGCACTGAAAGATTTAAAATTGGTGTTGAAAATCAGAATCTTGTTTCTTATGCTGAGCGAAGCCGAATTCCACATTTATTTTAGATTAACGAATGTCTGTCTGGCTTTTCCCATCCCCCTTAGGTCAGGTAAGCATAACACGAAATTGACTTTAGATTCCTCCCGTTGATAGTGACTGGTACTTTCTATGAAGATATTTTCATCACCTCTGTCTTCTCTATTTTTACCTGAAGTCCTGTCTTCGCTCCTAACCTCTTCTACCTTATTGTTGACTTTGGCTTGTGGATCACTGAATTTGTTTGACATTAGACGAAAATTCTGCTCAATGTCCAGATTTTCTAGTATTTTCTTTTGACCTCAACGCATTCCTGTCTTCTCGCTCCCCACAGTCTGCAGCATGATGCAATCAGGAACATCGTCGGTGTTAGTAGGGAGCCTTGTCTTACTTAATTATTCACTTCAAATTCTTTGCTGAGTTTTCCGTTATGAATCACTTGACTTGCTGGCATCATCTAGCTGTTGAGTGAGACTGATAAGGGTTTTGTGCACTCCACAGTGTTGCATCAGTATCTAAATCGCTTCATAGTCAGTGTTTTCGAAGGAATTCTCAAAGCTAATGAAATTGACGTATAGATTTGACTGCCATTGTATGCTCTGTTCGATAACGATGAACAGCGTTATGATTTGATTCGCATATGACTTGCTTTTCCTGGATCCACCATGTTCCGGGAGATGTTTTGCATCCAGATCTTCTTCTCTTCAAGACGATGTGACTTAAAATTTTGGTTGACATGAACAGGAGCATGTTTTCATGCCACTTGTTGCAGAGGCCTAGGTCACTATTCTTTGGTTGTGGTTTCAAAAAGCTGTCTTTCTTCCAGTCAGCAGATAGCTTCCTTCCATCCAAACGTTTTGTAGTAGTGGCGTGGGCACATCCACTGGTGTCTCTGGACCTGTTTTCAGTACTTTCGGAGAAATTTCATCTGGTTCTGCTACCTTCCCAGGTGGCTTTCAGTAACTTCATGGTATTTCTGTGTTTAAAATTGTATCCATCACTGATCTAAGCCTGATTTTGTGAGTTCCGTTTTAATTTACTTGCTAAGCTATTTGTTTTATAAGTGGCCTAAATCAATAAGTGCTTCATACCAATTAACTGGTTATGTAGATCCCTTTTAAGCTTTCTACTCTCAGGTAAAATTAATTTTCTTTGAAAATTTCTTTCGGGGCAAATGTTTAAAAGATATTTTTAGTTATTCAATTTTGTTTAATTTTTCACATCTAGTGAATGATTAATAACTTCTTAAATTTCGGGGTATCCAATGGCGAACCACCCAGTTAGAACACATTCAAATGTAAACAAATTAACATACCACATAATAACAACAACAGGAATGATGAAAAGTAGAAATTTTAACAGTTTTTTTTCTTATCGTAGACGCTATTTACACTTCTTTAGAAAAAGTGTACATACCCTGACTAGTAAAAATGTTTAGATTGATTTAAACACAATTTTAGATGTTCAAGATTCAATACCTTTTTGAATGCAAACAAGGATGAAAATAAGGCATAATATAGTGCCAATTTTACAAACTTAACAAATCGAGTATTCAAGGAGAAACAGAAAGTAGAAGATGGGTAAACTGCGATGAGACAGGAGTTTTTAAAACTATTCGGAAAAATAAATATTTGATTGACGACAAGTGACCTAAGTAAATCAACAAACTGACGAATAAAACAATCTCACGTCAGTTGTTGTTGTTTTGTTTTTTCCCTCTTCTAGTTAGTTAAAATGACTAGTACACAATGACTCACTGGATAGGTGACTATTCTTCAATCATTGTGTGTACTGATTTCGTTTTACCAACTGTCACATTATATGTTCAAAGTTGTTCGTTAATCTTTTGTTTTCGTATTCTGTTCTGTCTCCTGTGTCTTGGTACATTTTCAGTGTACTGACTAGTTCTATTTGTGATTTATATTGCATGCATATTCAGTGAATAGTGAGTCAGACATCTTTTTTGTCAAAGCATAGCAACTATTAAGAGTGTCTGACTGGAACAATTATTGTACTTCACAGGAATTCTTGTTACAGACATCATTTCAATGCTCTGCCACTGAAACTGATTTAGAAGTAAGTGTAAATTATTACTATTTTTCTATTATATTATAGTTAGATTGGACAAAACCAATAAAGTTAAGGCAGCTATCAGAAATGATAAAAATGGAAAGAGAGGTGATAATTCGAGTGATGCTAGAATTAAGTTGACAAGTTTCTATGATGAAAAGAAAATTAACACGCTGGCTGACAGATGCAGACAGATTTTTCCTAAATATGACTAAACATTAATGTACATTGGTTAAGATTATAACACTTTATGTATACTAAAAAGCTAAATCATACAAGTCATGTAGACACAGTTAATACATCGTTTCCGGTTAAAGCAGTAACTATATTAGCTAATAAATCAAGGTTATAATGTGATTAAAGATACTTAAATGAATGTATCTGAACCACTGTAACATATTATGGTTCTTTAACCTTAGATCTTGATTTCAAATACCAATTAATAATAATAATTTGCTTTATTCCAGAAACAGTACTATTGGTACAGTTTGGAATTTTCAGCACATATCTACAATATTTGCATCTAATTTTATCCAACATTTAAAAGGAGTATTTCAAAAAATAAATATAAAGACAACAACAAAAAAAAACACAAAAATAATTTTAAAAAATGCGAAAAAAATACCAAGAAGTAGAAAGGAAAATAAACAACATAAAATAATATCTCAGTATTGGGTAGTGGAAGCTATGATATGATTATGCATGGTGACAGTAAAGCTATAGTCATACAAGAAGTTATGAAATGATATTTAAGAATGTTTATCGCCAAGGTGATCAGTTAATTTGGTTGAAACAACGCTAAACAATCATAAAATAACATTTCAGGTTTTTTTTATCAGGTCTAATGAGGTGTTTGTAGTGGTAGCGTGAGTTATCCTGCATAATACAAAATTTTAAGATGGTGATAATGGCGTTCACAACCAAGATTGTCAGTTAATATTGACGAAAAAAATAAAAACAACCACAAAAACTAATAATTACATGATGGTTAATGACAGGACAATTTTGTAATACTTATAGTGCTAATATAGTCGGAACCAGTAGATACACAAAAGAAGGAATACAGTAAAGTATAAAAAGTAAGCCAATGTTAATAATTTAGGTAGCTAAGTATGTTTAAGAAGATGTTCACTATGGAATACAAAATAAGAGAGAAATAAAAGAGCCTAAAATTACGTTGTTAACAACAAAGCAAGTCATGGGTTTCGCGCTTAACATTGTTTCTGTCACTTAGAACACGGGCCAAATGTGGTATCGTTGAGTTCCTGTACTTGGTTGAACGAGCATAAGTTATTTTATACTGATTTCTGGTTCTGCTTGATGAGATACAAGGTGAGAGTTGGGAATAGTGGGGGTGTTGGGGGTGGGAGAGTATGGTTTTAGACCATTTTTCGCATGTATACAGATGCCTTTCAACTAATGTAGTGACGAGCTGACTGAGTTTTACACCACTGGTCCTACTAACTACCTTCAGTAGCAGAGGAAAGACTAACGGGGAGCAGTAAAGTAGAATAGGTAAGATACAAGAGTTGATAAATTGTGAAAGTAGAGGTTGGGTGATTCCAGGTTGTCTTAGTTTCTTAATGTAGTAGATCTCGTTTATGCCTAAAGGAGAAGTCAATAGTCTGACATTTTGAGGGATTCAGCATGAGGCCATTTAGTTTAGTATTAAACAGCCTTCACTTCCTTAAGTGGCTCTGAAGATTTAGTCAGTGACATTATAGATTGTTATCCTGCCGACCACCACCAACCATCTGACAACAACAGATTTTTATCCTATCTAGGTCTGGCCAATTGACATAGAATTTCTCAGGCAAGATAAATGACTGATAGCTTAAAATTTGTCAAATCCTATAGTCGGGCATTTACATCTATTCAAACCAATCTTTTGCACTGGTAACAACTTTTATAATGATCCTTATTTCTTGATTTGTGTAGATAGTCGCTTTAACTTTCATCCACAGAATAGCCCTTTGTTCATTTCACTCTCTTGTTCTGTTTCGCTTTCCTACCGTAAGTTAAATGTGCTTATTTGAAATGAGACTACTGAATGGTTTGATCCAATTGCAACTATCTTTTCTGGTTTTTTTGGCTTCTCTACGCTAGGCAGTGATGTATCGTATCACTAGATTGTCAAGTATACTGCGTTTGAAGTATATCAAGTGTTGAAGAATCCGAAGAGATATCTTTCCATGAAACCATTCATACAGTTCTTAGAAATATCATTTACATCAAGCAGTCACTGAATGATAAGCAAGGTCAAACTTTCTTGTTTTTACTCCATTATAGATAAGATCCAATTTGCAGTTACTAGCTAACCACTGGCCATTAAAGCAGGTGACTTGATTTTATGAGTGAATTAGTAGGTTGATGAATGCAGTACTCCTGATTAGTTATAGCTTCATGATTGTTGTTTCTGATATTAATACAAGTGAACCTAGAGGATGAAAGAGTATCTTGAAACAACCTATTACCTTTAAGGTTACCGAGACAGATGACCGATAAACTCAATTCAAATTGAAGTATGCACTGAAGATGTCTTTAAGAAAGACGATGAAAGCTTTGCAACTAAGCCATCCAGCTTAGAGAACACAATTACACCAATATAATCCACTTTGGCTACAGATCATTGCCATGATGTATGATAAATTTTTACTACATGGCGTTTGTGGTTCACGAGCTGTATATTTTTCTGGTTAAGTACATGTGCTTCAGAAGAATCCACTGTCAGGGTAAAACGGTGTGCTTGGCATTTATCCAAATTTTTAGTGACATCATAAGATGTAGTCCAGGTTATGTAGTTCCAGTTACACAAGAACTCAATGAATATCCAGTATAGGAAGCATAACATGAATAAAATCTCTGAGCCAAGTCAGTGCTCCTATATGTATCAGAGACTTGGTGTAGCCGTTATTCAAAGCATTCCCAACATGTAGCAGATTTGCATCAACAGCTGTCCTCTCTCATTCCGAAGATCAGAAGGTACTCTGGCAACTAACTAATCAACAACAACAAATGCAACAAGTCCAACAAGTGCAGATGGACTGGATCCATACTGAGAAGACCACTGAGTGACACTAAGCTCCAGGCCCCCAAATGGGAACCACCTGGCAACAGTGAGTTGGGCGTGGTTGTGAAGGTGACATGGAGGGAATATTGTGAGGAGGAATTGAATGCTCAGAGACAATTATTGAGCCAGCTAAAAAAGAATGCGGAAAAGACACTGAAATGGAGGTGTACTGTTGAAGCTTTATGTTCTACTGTAATAACAGAAGACAAGGGTCAGGCAACAGATCGTTCTTTACGGAAAATCAACATATATTTATAGATTTTAATGTACATTATTGTAGATTATTGTCAGTAGAAAATACAGTCTTTTGATTGATTGTTTCTCACAGAAAGTTAACCTTGCATCTATTTGTGGCTGTGTCAGATCATCCATATGCTAACTGTATCCGCCTACGCAGAGCCTTTGTTTTCATTTTCTCACCACCAATATTGGGGACATAAACATTGACGTCAGTTACTGTCTACCAACTTTGGCTAGCAGCCAGCTCTCACCACACTACTTTGAACTCAAGGGGAAAGTAATTATATAAACCTTAAGGAGGCTACTGTCTGAATGGTAGTTGTTGGTAGACTAATAATTTACTTGTATTTACGAATATTTTCCTTCATTACGTCGTCGCATCACCTGCTGCAATTAAACATTCCTATATTCATTAATTTAAGTGGAAAATTCATATTCGTACTACAAGAAATTTCAAAGAGGAATTTGTACTCATCAGTCGTTGGGATGGGGATTATTCATGAAATTTCCAGCACACGTTTTCATCCATCATTTGCTAATTTTTATAGTTTCAGCGGTTCAGTTAATTATGATTAGTTGAAATTAAACAGCTAAATATACGTGCACTGAACTGTGACGCAACCTTGTTGCTTTTTCTTCCATTGATATTTGTATTTATCACAGTCTGCATCAAGAAATATCAAGACATCCATACAATTGTTGATGTTATCATTATGCTTTCATCTAAGCAAACCTGTGATAGTTATTGTTTAGAGCACAATTATGACCTTTCCAACTTATTATTAAATTGTCATTGTTTCCTTTAATTCCCAGAGAATTATAGGGTTTCAGCAGCACGCCTCCATTGGGTTTGGTTCTCTCCCAATGCTCTACGTCTGCCCACATGCTTTCATCTCCTCTTCATATGACCTCCTCCATGTCACCCTCGCACTGACGACCACCTTATCGCTTCCCATTCGGGTTCCACTCAAGAGATGGCCTGTCATGTGATGTCACTCACTCGATGGTTTGTTTTCTCAGAGTATGGCCAATCCACCTCCATATCTTCCTGCATATTTGTTGCACAATCAGTTCCTGGTTGGTTTCAACTTACCAAACTAAAATAGGTGAGGATATGATACTCATCAGTCAAATCATGCTGAGTTGTACTCATTTGCAAAGAAACATTTAAACTAACGAACTTACTTTATTTTAACTAAACGTACTTATTGATGTTAACTAGCTGGAGGTTTGAAATGAATTTTGTGCATACTGGCACCAAACACTAAATAACATACCTTGCTGATGACAACCAATGAGCATGAAACCTAGTTCCAAGACCTACTACTGACTATCTCCAGTCATACTTTAACATTATGTCAAAATCTACCATTGTAATGGGTCTCCTAGTTTGACAATTAGAGCAAGAGATTTTAGTTAGGGGTAATGACTAGATACCACTGTTACCGAATCTTCAACCTACTGTGATTCGATAGCACGTGATCTGGAATCCGATTCCTGGCCATCAGTATAGCAAGGACGGAAGGCTGGCTGTGGGGATAGCATACTTACCACACAAAACCACAACCATTACTGAATCTTGCAGCTTCAAGCTTATAAACCTTGGCTCCACTCAGAAACCAAAGGCATGCAAAAATGACTAGACAACACAACAAGGCTCATACTATATATATATATATAAACATTTAGTTTTTCTAAAGGCGAATAAGAATATAAATTAACGACTGAGTCTTCTTTCACACTCTTCTTGCCAGATGGATGTATTTTAACTTTAACAGTATATTACTGAGAGTACACTATTAACATGAACATAACAGAATATCATAGTAAAAAAAACAGAACTCGAAATAACTTATAAAATCAACTGGAATTTGTAATAATAAGAAATAAGTAGTTAATTGGTGGATAATGACTAGCAGTGGAATCCGGAATGCTCATTTCGTTCTATTTGGGACTCGTCATCTGGATGTACCAGGCATTGTCGAAGCATCTGCACAAGAAGCCGACATGTCAACCTGAGACCGAGCACTTCGGTCCAATCAATTGACGGGAAAATTAAAAATGCAGTTAAATCATATGAAATAGTTGATCGGATCAAAAATAATACAAACCACTTAGTTAATATAGACACCTTCCCTATAAATGTCCTATTGTTCAGTAGCTTACTTTTACCATAAATGCAGTAGATTCATTATTAGATCAAAATTAGTTGAAGAGGTGTTGAAGAATGGAATGACTTCAGTGTAGTTTTTATTGCATTGTGAAATAAGCAAAAAAAATCGTTGACATTTCAAAGGTAGGACCAGCTTAGGAGTATCCTAAGAATGTACACCATACTCTTATCTGGGAGATGATGTGAAACGACAAGTTTTTTTCATGACTACATTATAATTCAAATTCAGTAGTGTATACATTTTCAAATTCTCCCAATTTTCAATTCTGAAGTCACTATTCAGTGAGGCTGATGAATAATTATCATTACATCTAATTAGGCTCATCACACTGGTTAGATTCTTCTTAAACACATGGCAGGAATCTCATGTCTAGCTCTTCATTAATTTAGTGAACGGCACTCAAGTATTTTAACCCAAAAATAGTGTAGTGAGAGCTGTCTGCAAGACAAAATTGTAGACAAAAATTGAAATCAGTGTTTACGTCCTGAATCGGTGTCACGAGAAAAAACAAGAACAAAGCCTAACCTTGAGGAACTCAACAACCAATCACAGCAGACTTAGCGTGGGCGGATACCATTAGCAGATATATCACCGGACTGTCTAAGAAACGGCAACAAAGAGATGACAGAATAACTTCCAGTGAATAAACGACCAGTCAGAAGACGCTGTTTCTCTGCTAATAATAACGAATAATAATGTGCATAAAAATATATAAATATCTGTTGATTTTCACAATAAACGGTCTGTTGCCTGGCCCTTGTCTTCTGTCGTTACAACAGTAATCCAGTCGACGCATTCCACTGTAGAGTCTACCAAATTTCCAAACGTACAGTCAAAAACATATATTCCAGCGGTATCAGAACACTATTTGGTTTGATAGAATTTATGGTACTATTGGTGAGTAACAACTTATGTAAAAATATCCATCTCAATAATTTCGTCCCGCAGCTACACAGTCCAAAAGTTTCTCAGGCATAAAAGACTCACTACATAACAAAATTAGTTGACTACATACTTCGTAAACGTTTTGGTGTGGTTGTGTTTTCTGAGCTGGATAGTTAATTTGAGAGATGACTAATAAACTCATGGAGAAATCTAAAAGCTCACTTAAAATTAAAGTATGCGCTAAAGAAGTTGCCTAGTAGGGCAATGAAAGCTTCGCAAATTAACTATCCAACTGAGAGAACACAACCACATCGAAATTATCCACCTGAGCTACAAATCTTCTCCATCATATCTATATCGTAAACTAACTGAGAATCAATCAGAATTCAAGTGTTGGTTTGTAGGGATTTGATTGGTTACAGGATTTTCATCATGAGCTGACATTAGTTAGAGAACCATTGGAAAACCCGGGAGTACTGGACAGCTGTTTCATCCTAGTTTGTGACTCTTCATCAGTACGTACCCACCGGGATTCTAACTAATGTCAGCTCATGATGAAATCCTGTAACCAATCAAATCCCTACAAACCAACACTTGAATATCAATGAGATGCTCACTAGTGACTTGCCATATTCAGGAAGGTAGTTGCCTGGGGTTCTAGTGAGAAGTCGTGACCAGTAGGCGGCAGCAGGTCGGGCGTGAGGACAAATACTCGCCGAAGACACTGGCTAGGGGTCGCGCTATGTCGTCAATTGGCAGAAGTTAGAATTCATGGACCATTGGATCGGGTCCCAGTGGCTTAATGGTATACGAGCTCGCCTTGTAAACCAGAAGGTCTTGGGTTCGAATACTGGTGGTGGGTGCGTAGTGATGAAGAGTCCCAAACTAGAACGAAACAGCTGTCCAGTACTCCCAGGTTTTCCAATGGTTCTCTAACTAATGTCAGCTCATGATGAAAATCCTTTAATCAATCAGAATGTTTCCTGCAAGCTGAGATAAAAAGTCTCTTTACAAGAATCAAAACAGAATAAATCACGTTTCACCCAGGCAGCCCATTGCCAAACAATCACTCCACAGCGTACCCTTGAATTCATTCAAACGAAATCCCAGTCGTAAAACAGCACGTTGTTATCAGCATCACTACAGAACAGCTAAGTTAAGCATTCAAAATAAGGATTGACCGAAAACAAATATAATAACAACAGTTAAGTCAAAAAACGATGTACAAAACAGAGGAAAAGAGTGGTGATTACAAACAAGAACCAATACTGTAATAGATTGTTCATCGATACATTTTCAGATCTATCATTCTACCACAGTTAGTGAAAGCTAGAGGGTTATTAATTTTAAGAAATTGCATAATTTCAATCTGGATTTCCTTATATGCATTCATTTGATTGCATTTCAACCATAATGCTTAAGTGGTACAACACCCAATTTCGATGCTTAATAGAGTAGTGGATTTGTACCAATAAACAGTCTCTGACTGAAGCCAAGTGATTGACTCATGCCGCTCACTTCTCTCAATGGTTTATGAAACAAATACGTGTGCATGATTACCTTGTGCATATATAAGCACACAGGATTGTTTAGAAAACGCTGGTAGCTAAGGTTTGTTATATGGATATTAGGTGCTGTCAATAGCCAGCATTTCAAGCAGCAGGAGCACTAATATACAGAAGCTTAAGACTTTTAGATAAGAAGTAATGCTTATTTCGATGTTTTGCTGAAAGCTAGTAACACAATTTTTCAGCGTACTCTAGGGATACAAATCATCCTGCTGTGTGTTGTGTTGTCTTGTGTTGTGATACACTTGATTGATTATTTATTCAGCAAGGTTGAACTGACCTGACATTAATTCGCCTGTCGATCACAATGGTTAACATTGTGTGTAATGACTTACTGCTCGCAGAAAGCTGTTTTATAAGCGTTACCTCCCATCGATAAAGTGACTTTAGAATGCGAAGCAAATATTCTTCAATAAATGAATAATAAACAGATAATTTAATTGATTGGACCGAAGTGCTCGGTCTCAGGTTGACATGTCGGCTTCTTATGCAGATGGTTCGACGATGTCTGAGCATGTAATTAAAATTTAATTGATGGATGGTCAGCATCCACCAATTGAACCACAAGAGGTGGCTCTCGGGACCCAAGTAGTCTAGTGGATAACGCTTTGGCGTTTGAAACAATGGGCACTGGGTTCGCGCGTCGGTGGGAACGCAGGTACATCCAGCTGGCGAGTCCTAAACAGAACGAAATGCGCGTTGTCCTGAATTCCACTGCTAGTCACCACCCACCAATTAAATAAGCAGATAAAACTGAGTCAAAACGTTAAAAAACGAAGCGCAAATGAACAAGAATTCAGACAAAGGTAAACTATCTAAGCCAAAACCACCTTGACCTTGAACAATCAATCAGAACTCAGAAGCATAAAAGTCTCATAATCGTTGAAAAATACACTTGAAAGTATTACAAACTTGATATTGCAATGTATAGTTGTAGCTTATGCGTTGTAAGAATTATCTATAGAGATAGATCTATACAGCGATAGACCAATTCATCCAGCTAACTGTACGTCATGGTACTTTGAGATCCAGTGGTATTTCTGACACCATTCTCCAACCTATTCCTAACTCTAACTCTAATCTTAGCTTTAATCCTTAACCTTAAAAGCCATAACGTACTTAAGAGTATATATTTGCAGAAAAAGAATCTAGTTAATAAGTAGAATACTGTATCTGTCCTCTACAAGTTCAAAAAAGCAGGCATGACTTGATTTAGAATATTTCATAGCATTCTTGAAGTTCAACTTTTGATAGACCTTGACCTTGGCTATAGTATTTTAACTTCGGCAAATTTCATCTCAGATATTTTGAAAATTTCTACTATGCCCATGCTGAAAGAAAGTAGAAAAATTAGTAGTATAAAAGGTTAAATAACAGAACTACAGAGTTATCTATAATTAGCATGACTGTAAAGAATAAATTGTGAACTAAATGTTATCCTAGAAAGAATACTGTTTCCCTGTATATTGCATATCTAATAAATTAACTAACATAAACATTGCGTACTATTTTAGTGTCTTTGTGCTACACATATTCAACTCCAGGTTTATGAGTGTCATATAAAACCAAATAGTTCTTTGTAATTGGTTTTGCTTTTCTTCTTTCACTCGTAGTATGTGTCCTATACATCAATTACTGATTGATGTGTATGTATTCTATTCTCAGCTTTTTGAAGTAAACAACAGCATACGATTAATTTTCTCTTTAGACAGTCCACACAATCTTTGCTTCAGCTATCGTGTTTTCAGTAGTAATTATTAGTAGTCATTGCCAGTTAATTCTAGTTAATTGGTTGTAGCATGCTCTCATAGCACTTACACGAATACAAACACACATATAGACACACAAATGAATGAAGATATACACACAAGTAGTAAGTATTTGCGCTTTGGTCTAAGCATGACAAGAAATATTATATGATAACAATGATTCAGCTATTCGCTTACCTTTTAACTATTAAAAGCCTTTAAAACAGTATGCTGAATCATTTTAATGCCTGGATACTCAGTAGTGTAGATACACACATATACACATTCAAACAACATGACTGTTCACGTACACCGCTTGAACACTATTCATCTAATCAGAAACTTAAGTGGGACTGAAAATCTAGTGTTGCTATTATCTATTATTATTATTATTTGACAATTAACAAATCAACGAAAATAAAAGTCTTTTTATTTAAAAAAAAAATAAGTTCTCATGATTATTCTACATATTACTTTTTTTGCATTTGACGAGAAAATATATTTAGAAAAGGTCTCAACTTCCCAAAGCATCATTTTATCGCATTAGGCGTGACACCTATAATTTCATTAAATAGTCAGTAGAACAACTGGACCTCGTCTTTCCAACTCATATCATTTATAGGTACAACATTCTCTTTCTTTCTTTTCCTTTTCTCTCTCTCTCATTTTTCCGTTATGTGCCACTTTGTTTCTTTCTCTCGCTTACGCCAGTAAATATGATAGCACCTACTTTTCTAACACCTCCAAACACTGTTCAACTTTGGCTTTGCTACCGACATGCCAATATGTTGTTGTCATAATGAACTGAGATTTCCTTAATCTATGTAGAATTCTATTTATTGATAATGTGCTAACTGGATGCAATACTGTAGTAATTAGATGGTTGGAGGCAATTGGCAGGAAGCCTTGGACCTAGGTTTCGTGCTAATTGACACTCATCAGCAAGGCGTATCTCCAACCTTGAAGGAACTCATGTCCCTGCTGAGATTTTTTGCACCCGCGTCACCCAATGAGTACTGCAGTCAGAGACGTTACCACTGAGCTATTCAGGCTCGCGATTGACCTCCTGTAGGACTGTATTGGATATTTTTGATTGAACACTAGTCAGTAACTAGCGTAATGCGTCTAGTCCTATCTTCGCTGCAAACTGAATTCTATCAGCCACTTTGCAAGCTTGACTGATAGAATTCAGTTTGCAGCGAAGAGAGGACTAGACGCATTACGCTAGTTACTGACTAGTGTGCAATCAGAAAAAATACTGTAGTAAAAATGCTGAGAATTCCATTCTGTATCACAAGTACTGTTTTGGAATAAAGCAAATTATTATTATTATTATTATTGTAAATCACTTCATTGTGTTTCTTACTCTATGTATATCAATTTGTTTGAAAACTATTCACTTTTGAGTGAAACTGATAGTTCCATATCGTCTAAAGGGATTCAACGGAAATCATATCTTGACATAGGGTTTTTTGTTCTGGGAACCTTCGGATATTCAGTTTTCTACTACTCATTGGGAAAGTTAAGGACTTCCGTGTAAGTTATTCAGGTCATGAACAGTTATCTGTAAGATGCAATTATGTATACCAAGAGTTAGGTTTTGAAATCTTGGATAACTGTCTTCTCCAGTAGCCTATTAGTCATATTGTAAATTTGGCCGATAGACTTTGATGGGTGATTTGGATTATTTTTTCAGCTTATGCGTTACGAATGGAGCTTAGGACTTCACGCTTGAACTTTGAAGTTTCAGAAGGAGTGGTATTATTTAATGGGGTCGGTTTGATAGCCTAACACCGAACCTTCCCTCTTTTCCGCGTTTACTACTGGCTAGGCGACGTTTGGGAGCGCATTGGCCACGAATCGAATCCAGACCTGTTGCATGGTTGGCAATAAACTCAGCTTTAGATTACAGTTTATGATAACACTAGAATCCAGAAGTCATAATCACCTCAAGTCGTCGAAAGATCTATACTTGGGTATCCTCATTGTCAAAAACGATTAGGTTTTTCAGTGGTTCTCTAACCGATGTGTCAGCTCATGATGAAATCCTGTAACCAATTACAAAGTCAGTTGATTTATTCAAATGAGTACCAATATTTAGTAAAAGATAACTTGATAATAATTTCTTATTATAAGTATGAAAAGTTTCTTTTGGAGGGGGGAGGGCGGGAGACTTATATTTATAATAAACACTAGACGGTTGGAAAAAATTCAGTTTGTAGTAACACGTAAATGAATATTTCTACTCTCCATCATCTCACTATTATTGATGTGATGTGAGCAGAATCAGGTATACAGCAACAATATCACTTTATAACTGTGATAAAGTAGTAGTAGTAACCTTTATTAAAAATTTATTTCCAAATAAATATCTGGAATTTACTGTTGTTATTAATGTAGCAGTCAAAATCCTTTTTTTAAAATTATTTTAAAACAATAACTGTCACACCCATTTAAATTGTCAGAAATACATTTACTAGTACACACCTATAATGACTGTTCAGTCTGTTTCTTTAAAGATATTAAAAGATGAATCCTCTTCGTTATCATCATATATCAGTTTCAGAGATAATAAACGTCAAGTAACAAGTCTTAATTAATAGTTTTGAAGTTGTATTGAAGTTCAAAGATACAGTTTTCTTATTTGAATAGTGTTATTAGAAGACGGAGATTATCTGAAAACAAATGTGATCTGATGTGATGTATTCACGCAGTACATTTCGAACAAGCTGATAATTACACATTTACTTGTCAAGTCAATTTATATTGAAAAATTAAAGGGCAGTTAAAGTACACGAAGTGACATAAAGGATTTAAGAATCCAATCAGATGAGTGTTAGCAAGGAGGGTTTTGAGTAATAATAAATTGTTTTTATGCACACACGGGTGGGGGGGGGTGGTGAGGCTTAAGTTTATGCATACCTATAGCCTCAGCGTATTTCAATAATCGCCTTTGACCATGTTTATAGATGACCTTAAAAGCTGTGTTAACTTCAATCTTATGCTTCACCTCGATTAGATGTTTGGCTATAGACGAAGTTGGTAGTCTGTCACCTGTGCCTATTGATTTTTTAAAGTTCATCTGTCAAGGGCACCTACTGAAATACGCAGAGGCTATAGCTATTCATCAGATGATCGTTCCTGAGTAGTGGTGTCCTTGACCCACAAAATGTACTCCTAAAAGTTTTATAATTGGCGTGCAACAAAATGTAGTGTAGATCTCGGAAACAAAGAAGAGATATCATCATGGATTGGTTTGCCTTTCAGATCCTGGACGAAGAGAAAATATCATGCAATTTACTGTCCTGGAAATTCTGTGTATTATGTAAACGTTGTTCAGAATAAAGCTATTATTATTATTTTAAAAATTACCCCCCTCCCCTGTGTGTTCAAAAACAATTTATTATTATTCAAGTATTGGTTTTGTAGGGATTTTTGTTTGATTGGATGGAGGATTTCATCATCAGCTGACATCAGTTAGAGAACCATTGGAAAATCAACAGGGAGTACTGGACGGCTGTTTCGTTCAGGGTTCGAACCCGGGACCCAGCAGGTTGAAGATGAGGCAGTAACTCATCGAAGAAGACATTGCGAAATGGTCACGCTATGTCGTGAATTGGTAGAAGTTAGAATTCATGGGCTGGCCATTGGATCGGGTCCCAGTGAGTGGCTTAATGGTCTATGAGCTCGCCGGCCATGTAACCAGAAGGTCCTGGGTTCGAACCCTAGCGGTGGGTGCGTACTGATGAAGAGTGGTAAACTAGGCTGACGAAACAGCTGTCCAGTACTCCCAGATTATTTTCCAATGGTTCTCGAACCGATGTCAGCTCATGATGAAATCCTCCATGCAATTTATTATTACTCTTAACTTACCTTGGTAATCCTCATCTGACTGGATAACCAAACGTTGCATTAATTATTCTTGTTACTCCTTTTTATCACTCTGTGTACTTTAATTGCCCTTTGTTTTTTCATATGTATCGACTTGGCAAGCAAATGTGTGATCATCAGATTATTCGAAATGTACTGCGCGAATACATCATATGACATATTTTTTCACATAATCTCCGTCTTCTAATAACACTATCCAAATTCATAAAAGTGACTAATTGTATTAAATTTTTGAAAAGAAGGCATCTTTCTTAGAGTAAAATTAGAAGAACAAATCTATGGATTATCAATAATGATATTCTTATATAATCGGGTACAAAGTTTACTTTACAAAGTTGAACTTTATCTACCTCCAAACTAATAAACTATTTTGTAACCTTCAACATGATTGTTTCGTTTACTGTGAAACAAAAAGTTATCATACAAATAAACAGTCATTCGATATTCTCTCTCACCAACCACACACACACGTGGTCTGGATTTCCACCCCCTGCAGAGGCACTGTCAAACCTTATTTAGCTATTAGTAATTTAAGTGCGTCGGTGGCATAGTGGTTAGGACGCTCGCCGACTAAGCACATGGTCCCGGGTTTGATGCCCGGCCGACGCACCCCTTACCTCGCTAAGCCAGAAATAATGCTGGTAAAGAGGAAAGGTTGGGCATGAGGCTGGCAACCCCATCCCGTAAAATAAACACCACTTCTACCGAAACTTCAAGCCACTAGCTTGAAGCCCTATGTTCCACTGGGGAATGTGAAGGATTAAAAAAAGTTGATTTAAAAGAGGTTGGGCTAGGCGTGAGGCTAATAATCTCGCCCTGTGAAAATAATGCCACCAATATTGAAACTTCGAGAACTTAAGCTTGAAGCCTTATGTTCTACTTGAAATGTGAATGAGTGGAAAATCTTTTGCTTCAGTAATTACTTTATTTTATATTTCATGATAACTAATTATCTTGTAGGTAGCTTTAAAAGTGAAATCCGAGTTCACTGCGTACCTGAGTATTGAGCTAGTAAATGTCTTGCATCGTCCTCTTAGCAGTCATGCTGGATAATGTTCACGGGTACATCTGGAAAGTGTGCACTTTGTGCGGCCAATATGACTGGCTCTATAGGAGTGTATTTTAAAATAAACACAATAAAGTGGTCCAAAGCTGCAGTTTGTCCTTCATACGTCCATTGATCATTTACTAACTGCAGAAATTGATCCGTAGCTTAGTCAAAGCGAATACCCTTCACAGCGGTCTGGATAAGCAGTTTTTCAGAATGCTAGAAGGGATATTGTGTTTCAATGACTAGTGTTGATATGTATATTAAAAAGAGTTAGTCGATATCAGAATGCCAAGGGGATGATAACTAACAAAGAAGGCAAGTGAAACAATTAAAGGGTACAATACATTTACAAAAATGAAATTACTGGACGACACAAGGGTGCATAATTTTGGAGAGTCAGGAGGAGTAAATGCAAACAAAGTATGTGAATGTTTCAATTAATTGTGTAATCAACAATTAATGATAATGTTAGCAGAATATTGAGATATTAAGAACAATAACAACTTGGAAATGGAATAAGGGGAGAGGAAAATTGTCAGTTTTTTTAATATTCATGTAATGTAAATTATTACTAACCCCACCCCCTGAAAATTCACTGATCTTGAATTCCGTACTTATTTTCACAGCTCCTGTACCTTTACTTGTTACTGACTAACAATCAATCACTAACTCCTACTAATTAACTGTCTTGATTTTTAATGATCAGTTATCTTTACCCCTCCTATACCTATCAAATTGGTAATTCTAATTGGTTAACATCACCGAATAGCTGGTCTAATTTTGATGTAAAACTCTACATATTAGTGTAGTGCTGTTGATAAGGTACTTTTGATTTGAGAATAAAACTTGTGCATTGTGGGAGAGTACAATTCCATTGTTGGTAAAATTTACTTTACTCACAGGTTTTCTGATGGTTTTCAAACTGATGTCGGCTCATTATGAAATCCTCTAACCAGTGAAACAAAAGTAATTCCCTACAAAACCAATACTTGAAAATGAAAAATTATCAGTAATAATGAATGAATGATATAAAGAATGGAAAGAGTTGTTCATTTGCTGTGTCAGAGTAAGTTAGTAATTTCATAACTAACACTGCATTCATAACATAAAATGCTCACCTTAAAAGGCATCGCTAAATCTTTATATTTACAGGGTTTCATCATGAGCTGACATCAGTAACAGAACCATTGGAAAACCAACAGGAAGTAGTGGACATCTATTTCGACCTAGTTTGGGACTCTTCAACAGTACGAACCCACCTCCAGGGGTTCGAACCCAGGATAGCAACAGTAAAGAATAGACACCAACTTCAGACGACCTTGAAACAGCCAGTCAGATTCTTCCAGGTGAAAAAAGGTACCTAATTTAAAAAGAAGTGTATTTACGATATATATGTAATAAAAATGAATCTAATATACTGCGAAAACTGGTCCCAGATTCTCATAGAAGTGGTTATAGACATATCAAACCAATGTATTCTCTATTTCTCCGAATGTAGAAGATACTGGTTGCATATGCACAATAAATTACTAAAGGAGACCTTTGATTTCGAGAATAAAGTGTCTAAAAAGTCGCCAGTTATGTACGACTTACCAACTTATACAAACTTCTTCATATTAAGTGGTTGCATCTAAATGTATAACCATCAGTAGTCCGGCAATACTTTTGCAGAGTCATTATCCCTCCACATATTCGTGTTTTATCCCTCCCTACCAACACATTTTCCACAGTGAAGTCAAAAACCAAATCTAGGAGACATTTTTAACTAGGATTATGACTAGCAACTATTTGTAATCCCGAGCGATATGATTGGTCAAATAAAGGTCATTTGACTTTGTTTACTCTTGCTCCCAGGATCTTCTTGTTACAAGGCGAGCTCGTATACCATTAAGCCACTGGGACCCGATCCAATGGCCAGCACATGAATTCTAACTTCTGCCAATTGATGAAACAACATTAAAATTCATGGGCCATTGGATCGGGTCCCAGTGGCTTAATGGTCTACAGGCTCGCCTTGTAACCGAAAGGTTCTGGGTTCGAACTTCGGCGGCGGGTGCGTACAGATAGAGAGTCCCGAACTAGGGCGATACAGCTGTCCAGTACTCCCTGTTGGTTTTCCAACTGATGTCAGCCCATGATGAAATCCTCTAACCAGTTAAACAATCGTAGGCATAGGGAAGGGGATACTTGTGAACAAGGAGACCGTTGAGAATCCGACAAGATGACTTCGACAGATTCATTGCATAAGTTCAGATGTCTGTCAACAACAGTATCAAACAGTTGGGTTAGAGATACACAACTCACTATACTAAAAGTGTACTTCGAAATGTAACAAAGTTTTATTTTAAGTAGCATCAGAAAGAGAAAAATTAAAAATCAAACAGTTAATAAATTGTTAAAGTGAGTATTGAGTTTTATCAAAATGTGTTAAATTCTTTATGCAGATGGTTAGGCTAAATATTTTTCTAGAATTCCTACAACAGTCCACATTCTCTACACTGGAACAAAGATAAAAAATCTAAGTTAGCAGAATATGCTTATTGATGAAGTACTTACATGGCTATGAGTTAAATTCTCCAGATTTAAAAGGATTACGACGAGTGTGCACATTTTATTTAACATTGTGTTGCTTATTTTGTATATCAATGAGTTATCTCTGCTCACCGATTCCCCTGTGGTCCTATACGCAGATGACTTAGAGATTTGGAGAGAGCTGAAGGGCAACAGTGACACGTTCACGTTGCAAGAGGACCTCAACAAACTGTCAGAGTGGTCCAGAGAATGGATATTCCCGATCAATGTAGCAAAATGTGCAACCATATGCATCGGACAAGCAAGCATCAGCTCCCATGAACTAGAGGGAATAACACTTCCATAAGTTCAGACTCACTTGGATTTAGGTGTCATAGCTAGCCACGATTTAAAAACTACAGCACACTGTCGCGCGGTGGCTGGACGTAGTTTCAGGTCCTTATGGGCGATTCGCAGAGCCTTTACTAGAATCACCAGAGATATGTTCACCTCCTTATATACATTTCTGGTGAGGTCAAGACTAGAAAACTCTATCCAGAAAGCCAGTCGTTGTCTTAAAGAAATGGTTCAAAGGAAGACAACACGTATGGTTCTCGGCATGATTAACTTATCATACAAGGGAAGATTAAACAGTTTAAATCTCTTCTCCCTGTCACACCGTAGACAGAGAGGAGATTTAATCACAGTGTTTAAAATTTTCAATAATAACTACGGACCTGACCTATTCTCTCTTTTCCTTCCAACTAGGTGGTCGGAATACCTAAGAGGACATAGCAGGAGAGTTCAAAAGCCAAGAAGAAATCATATTGCTGTTTAATACTGGTTCTCACACCGAGTCATAAACTCTTGGAACCGACTCCCAGAAGAAGTGGTGTCTGCAACCTCAACTGATTCATTCAAGAAGGGTTTGAACGAGCACAGAAATTTACTAGAAAAGTGTTAACATAGGCTCCAAGCCTTCTGTCCTCAACCGATAAATCTAAATCTGAAATCTTAAACTTGAAAGCCAATCTGATGCTCACCAATGACTGACTACAGGAGGAAGTTGACTGGAGTTTCCTTCAGAAGTCGTGACAAGTGGGATCCATTAGGTAGGTGTGAGAATAAATACTCACCGAAGGTATTGGCTAACGGTAGCGCTAAAAGATTCGTGAATTGACAAGAGTTAGAATTCATGGGCCATTGGATTCTGTTCCATTGGCTATATGGTCATCGAGTTCACCTCGTACCCTGAATGGTCCTCAGTTCGATACCTGGTAGGGTCATGGGTGCACACTGCTAACGATTACCAAACATGGACGAGGGAGCTGTTTAGTACTCCCTGGATTTAAATGCTTCTCTAAATGATATCGATCCGTGATCTAAACTGAAATCAATCAAATCCCTACAAACTCACACTTGATAATTAATTATTATTCATTTAAGATCATCTCTTTCTACGATGATACAAGATTTCATTAGCCGATTAATTTGTAATTAAAAAAATTTGTTTTGCTTTTAATTAGAACAAAGTTTAAATTGTAAGCTACTTTATAAATAGTTGATCATTAAATGTGAATACAGTTCAAAGTTGATTGGATTACCTATTCTTATGATTGTTCGTCTGTTTCCTTCTGCATACAGCCTATTAACTGCATCGTGCTGATGAAGAATAGACTTGAATTTGAGAATACTGCTAAAATAATCAGGAATATAGAGATTTTGATTATGGTTTACTGAGAAAGTTTTACTATCATACAAGGAAACATCGTCAAGATCACTGTCAACTTTCTCATGTGAAATAATTTTTATGATAGCATTCAAGAGCTACGAGTATGTTAAAAATATTTAGTTCTAAGGTGATCATCAGAGTGTACAGAATGTACATAGAAAGATGTGTATCATTTAAGAATAAATCGATTCTTCACATCTTTTGATCAACTCCGCCTGGTTTATCAGCCAGTTCAAAAACTGAATGACAGGGAAGGTTAGGTGTGGGATTAGCGACCCCAACGCTGTTGAAGCTTGGAAGCACAGAAAAAATAAACTGGTTAATCTTTTAAATACTTTCTATTTAATAACGCGTTATAACCAATAAGAATGTACACATTGAGGCGTCAGGGGCACAGCGGTAGAATGCACACCAACCACGCGACATGTGGTTCGGGGTTCGATTCCCGGCCAGTGCACTCCTTTACCTAGCTAATCCAGTAATAGGACCGGTAAAGAGCGAAGGTCAGGCACAAGGCTAGCAATCCTATCCCGTGAAATAAACACCACTGCTACCGAAACTTCAGAGCTCTGGGATGAAACCCTATGTTCCACTGGGAACGTAAAGGAATAAAAAAGAAATAATGATGCACTGAATGTTTATCCATGTCGTAAATCTCATCACGATTTATAATCAGGATGGTATGCTATGTAGATTCACAATAGCTTTAAGTTTTTCAAACTTAGTTCAGCTCATAATGAAATCTTCCAACCAATTTGTAACTTATTTTTACACTTATAATTTATTACTATTATTACAATTATATCATAATTATGTAAAGTGAAGAAAACATTGGTTGCATTATTGTACTTCATGCTGAGAATTGCACGCTGTACCAAAAATGCTGTCTGTAATAAATACGTTATTATTAACTCATTAGTTCTGTGTGAAACCTAATCAGGCAGTGTTATATACTGAATTATGATTCAAGTATAGAATACTGTCTAGAGTATTATTAAGGTAATTACATGAGTTACTAACCTCGTTTATGCAGTTTATGCGTTAGCCAAGTTCCCACAAATATCTTACTCATTATCACAGTAGGGTGTAAATGGTTGGCGAGAGGGAGAGAGAGAGAAAACAAGGGTACAATTGATTACTGAATTTTTATTCGTCTATTCATCGGCACATAAGGCATGAGGATTCAATGGAAATCATGGTTATTTGGAAAACTGTACTGAAATAAACATATAAGAAACGACGGAAGAGTACTGCTAAAGTCACGAAGTTATGTAATTCTCCTGATACTATTATGAGTATATATGTGGTGTGAAAGAATATGTGAGTATTTATATAGTGGATATTGTAGAAAAGGTAATATGACTTTATTATCTAACCATTTCTTTCTACTCCATCTGTGTTACTGATATGTGAAGTAACTTGAGCAGTTACTATGTAGTGCTAGGTTATATCTCACGTTCTCTTCATACAATCTCAGTATAGTTATCTTGGTGTGTTTTAAAGCCAGTATTGTTTTTCGTATCTTCACTTTTTATTGTCAGTATTATTATTATTACTCTGTTTAACTTTATTCTCAGCTATCTTTTCTAAGTTGTTCCACGATCGCCCATTCGCTTTCATTTCTTCCTCACCAGGTATCCTCCCAATCACTGTCGGATCCACATCAACTCGTTGTTTCCCATTCGGGTTCCACTCGAAGGTCTGGCGCGTGATATCACTAAACGGTCTCTTCGGCGTGTGCTCAACCGATCCCTGTATTCTTTGGGATATTTGTTGGGCAATAGAATCTTGTCTGTTTTTCTGCCTACCATTCAGGCCAGCCATCTAATGTCCAGTAAGCAAAGAAGGCAGTCTACAGCAGTCTGCTGGAAATGCTATTGGTGACAGTGCTTCGTTTCTTGACCATCTAAAAGAATTGATTTTCTTGGTATTGGTTTAATTATACAGAATCTTGCTTCTTAGGCTGGGAATAGCAAGAACGTAAAGTTCAGACCCATTACCATCACTTCCCCCTTTCTAAAGCTTATGGAAAAACTAGTACTTCTTAAACTTGAACCCTCCCTTAAAAGCTTTGAAGACCCCAAACAATTTGCCTGTAGACAGATTAGGAGCACTTTAGACGCAACAACACAACAGTATCGTCTCATCATTACATAAAGGTGCAAAATACGTCCGCTGCACGTTTCATTTCTGCTTTCGACTCTGTACCTAGATGTCTCTTGCTAAATAAGCTCTCTATGACAAAAACTGAGTCCTGGGTCACTAACTGGTTACATTCCTACTTCTCTAACAGAATGCAGTACACCATATACAAAGGTAAATCCTCCTCTGCTGCGCTCACTGAAGCTGGTGTCCCCCAAGGTGCTGTACTCTCCCCACTTCTCTTTTCTTTCTTTCTACATGACTTACCATCTTCAAATGACATTAATTTTGTCAAATATGCTGACGACCTGACTGTATCTTTGCCTGTCAAATGTCAAAGTGACTGCTCTAAACTAAATGGCTTTCTGTCAGAAATCAGCCAGTGGTCCAAGGAAAACGGTCTTACCTTAAACCCCTCCAAATGCCAAACAGTCAATTTCACCTATAGGCATAAATCCGACCTAAACAAACTGGTTGGCTCTCATGAGGTGTGCAACATAGATGGCACTGAAATAGAAACCAAGTCGGAAATTAAATACCTAGGTGTCATTCTATCTGCTGATCTTTCCTGGTCGTATCATATCTTGGCGATTTCTAAGAAAATATTCCGTCTTACCTTCTACATCAAGAAGTTAAGACATTCTGGAATAACCCAACCCTTACTCCTACAATTCGTTAACTCTTACATTCTGCCTATTATTCTCTATTGTTCCCCCTTAGTTTTTCCCGGGCTACTGAAGAAAGACTATACCTTATTACGCAGGATGTTAAAGGTTGTCAGCAGGGTAAGCAACGTGCCACTTAACCAGCTTGTTAATATTCTGGTTGAAAGGCACATGGACTCATGTGAAAAATGAGCCAAATCCATTTTATCTAACTCACACCACCCTCTTCACTCACAACTCTCCCCTTGCATCTCATCAGGCAAAACCAGAAGCCTATATAGAAAACTATATGCTCACACCAGCAAGTACAAAAACTCAACCATACCCTACTTAGCTCGTGTTCTGTGCGATAAAGAAAGCATTAGGCGTGACACCTATAATTCATTAAATAGTCAGTAGAACAACTGGACCTCATCTTTCCAACTCATATCATTTATAGGTACAACATTTTTTTCTTTCTTTTCCTTTTCTCTCTCTCTTTTTCTCTTTTTTCCGTTATGTGCTGCTTTGTTTCTTTCTTCCGCTTACGCCAGTAAATATGACAGCACCTACTTTTCTAACACCTTCAAATACTGTTCAACTTTGGCTTTGCTACCGACATGCCAATATGTTGTTGTCATAATGAACTGAGATTTCCTTAATCTATGTAGAATTCTATTTATTGATAATGTACTAACTGGATGCAATACTGTAGTAAAAATGCTGAGAATTCCATTCTGTATCACAAGTACTGTTTTGGAATAAAGCAAATTATTATTATTATTCAGTAGATCTCCACAGTGATTTCAGAGTTGTGAAGGTTTGTCTTACTACTTCCTTCCAGAATGACTTTGACACCTGTAATTGAGACTATAGTGCTTGCGTCAAGTAGGTGAAAGAGATGACTTTCTTTAGAGTCCTCCCGATGTTGGTGATTGATCATTATTACTGTTGTTGGGTGAGTATTATCATCAACTCTGTGTTTTCTATGTTCACTTGAATTCTTGTAGTTGCCTTTTTTTACTAGTGTTGGTTTCTGTCTGTATATCTTTGAAACTGTGTGACATTATACATAAATCGTCCACGAAGTGCATATCTTCTTGATTCGTTTTGTTGGTCTAACAAGTTCCTGTCATCCCCCTCCACAGTCTACATTTCTACTTACTAATCAACCTAACTGATGAGAACTATTACTGTTTTACTAGTGACCTACTTCACCTGAAATTAAAGCTTCGTGGAATTCAGTATATAGGTATAACTTATTACATCAATATTGAAGCATAGCATTTAAGTTTAGAAATAGCACTTCCTCTGAATTGTGGAAGTAGCACACTTCTGAATAGTAGCCGTACATAAATCGTAATCAGTAAAGAAGACAAAGCAAAGATGTAGATCGAATGGGATCCTGGCGGTTTCATATTGAGTGATAGTGATATGCTTTAATGGATTGAACGTCAAATTGTAATGTGTTTCAAGTATTAGGCATCAAAAGACCACTTCTTAAGACCAAGCTTTATCTTCCAGCTTTCTTAATTATTTTACAATCTAATTAAAGAATCGATCGCAGTCACAATTTAATCAGTCTATTATATTAAATATTTTTGATGATACTTAATCCGTTGGAATTTTCTCAATACACACTACTTGAACTTTTCGAAATTGACCTGAAAAAAGCGTATTTGTAGCCTTAAAGTGACTCATGTTGGTTTCAAAGTTCGGACTTGTATTGTTCAGTTATCAGCTCACAAATATTACCAAGTAGCTACAAATATATGGGGATTCGACTTTCAATTCATGAGCCATGTATTACAAATTTATTAGGCCTTCATTTGATATCATCAATAAAGGAAGTAAGGTAAATTTAATGTTAAACCGTGAGAAACTGTGTTTATTAAACTCTTTGGATTATTATCATCATTATTCCTTTGAGTTATGAGGGGAACATAAGGCTTCAACAACATTTCTCCACTTTGCTCTATCTTCTGCTATCCTCTCCAGCTAGGTCCACGATTGCCCACGATCTCTCACCTCCTCCTTCTCGGATGACCCCCTCCATGTCACCCTCGCACTGACGACCCACCCGTCGCCTCTCATTAGGATTCCACTCAAACGATGGCCTGTATTGTGTGCGATGTCATTCGATGGCCTCCACAACGTATGCTCGATCCAACTCCATTTTCTCCTACATATTTGTTGAGCAATCAGCTTTCGGCTGGTTAATTCCACTGAAGAGTTTCTTGTTACTAATTCACTCTAACTAGCCATTTGATCTTCAATAGGGAACCAGAGACGGCAGCTGTTCATCACAGTCTGCAGTGGCCTATTGGAAATGCTTTTCGTGACGCCAGCGCACTGCAAGTTTCTGACCTACATACAAGCACTGACTGACTGACTTCACATTTGTGTTGAAAATACGAATCTTGTTCTTTATGCTGACTGAGTGCAGAAGATTTCCAAACCGATTCCAGATTGATGAAGGTGTATCTTTCCTTTCCGAATCTGGCTGGCTGACTTTGACATCTTCATGTGTTCCGAGTGCCTGTGGTTAAAACAATGCTTCCTAGATAAGTGAAGGAAGTAACCTCTGTCAAATGTCTCCCACTAATGGTGATTGGTCCTGATTGTTGTTGATGTTGTTGCTGTTGCCTTTGGTTGGTTATCTTCATCACCTCCGTCTTCTCTATGCTCACCTGGGGTCCTGTCGTCACTGGCTGCTTCTTCTGCCAGTTTGTTGGTTTTCGTCTGCAATTCTTCAAGTTTGTGTGACATTACACATAAATCGTCCAGACGTGAAATCCAGATCTTCTAGAGTCTTATTATCGGTGGTCCAACGTATTCCTGTCTTCGCACTCCCTGTGCACAGTTTGACGCACAATCCAATCCACCACAATTAAGAATATCATTGGTGATAATAGACAGCCCTGTCTTACTCTTATGTTTAATGTCTAACGGTTAGGATTCCTGGCTTTCACCCAGGCGGCCCCGGTTTGACTCCCGGCGGAGGACAGCTTTGACCTCGCCTAGTTAAATAGCCCTCTAATTTTATAGCAGGTCACAAGCCCGGGTAAAGAGGTTGGGTTGGGCGAGGGGCTAGCAACTCTACACTACAAACGCTATCAAACTGCTAGAGAAACTTCAACGTACAAAATATATACTAAAAATACAAAAAACTCAAAAACATTTTGGATAACTGATATTTATCAGCGTTATGCATTTGTTAGTCTAATGATTCTCGTATACATAACGCAATAAACAATCTTAAAACCTGAAAATTAACAAGTTCCAGCAGTAATGAACATTTCAGGTTTACAAATTGAATCTTCCTCAGCAAAACATGGTAAAATTGATTGTATGGAATCAGTCATTCTTAATTTTTTGCAATTTCTTTAGTTAAATATTAATTATGCACCATATAGTAAACGTCCGTGTTAAACTCGAATTCTTGTGTGCAAAATGGCAGCTTCTTAGGTGAGCTGTCTTCCTTTTTACACAGGAAGCTTAAAGTATCTTCACCTTTTTTAATAACCCTGTGACTTAACAGCTAAAACTTACAGGCTAAAGAGAAAATACCGGACGTTTAATAATAAATTAGCTACATATAAAAATTTCAACATTTTCATCACTTTAATACACTTGAATGTTTTATTGTCGTATGTGAGTCAGTCGCATTGTCGTCAACTGTATTTTTTTTTCAAATGACAATGAATGTTTTGTGTTAATTTTGTTCAGTTTCCGTCCTATTTACCTGTTCTATTGTACATATCAAGTAGAGTTTTCTATTAAAATAAAATGACTAAATGAAATTATATCCATTGGACAACTTTATATTACTGAATCATAGAATTCATTTTGACAATACAGTAAAATCGATAAATATTATATTCTGTCTACTTGTCCGGACGTGTTTTTCATATATACATATAAAATGTACTAAATAATTTAATAATAAGTGAATCAAATTAGTCTATTGGTAGTAGTTTCGTTTACAAAATGACACCATTTAGATAACTACAGCAGGTTATAGAGTAATGAACCACTACTTCACGTAACTTTATAACTTTTCAGCAGCAGTTACTTACATCCCCATGAATAATCAACTCTGGAATCACAAGTGCTGACGGTAGGGTTAGCTTATTTTCCTTTTACCGAATTAGGTTTATCTCGAGTTCATTTGAGTGAGAATAACATGCCATTATTTTTTAAACAAGTATATGAGGTGCAGCTTATATTTCTCACATAACTGGCTGTGATTCCGAAATTGAAAGATGAAGTACCCAGGCTAGCCACTTATCTTTGTATCTGTCAGTTCAACCGCTACTGTGAAGCCAGCTATATTGTTCGTTGATCTAGGAACTTAGATTTTCGTGCAAGAGAACACCTACAATTGTGGCTAAATAAAGGTGTTGCAAAATTCATTCACTGGTAGATACTAAATCACCTGGTACAAACAGACCATGCAACCGTCGTCTGTTCGGCACCAACTACATTGCCGAAAGCCTCTGGATACCGAGTACTCCACAGCCACGGGCGATAAACAACTGGAATTCTGAGTACAAAATAGGGATCCAACCACTATAGCTATTCTGGCCTGTTTTGGTATCTATAAATTCATAAATTCTATATTATTTTTCTTAATTTATATTTATGGATTTCCATAAAAATTTGTTTATTAGGTATAACACACAATGAAACAGTATTATTAAATGAATGACGTTTCGAACAAAATTTATTGTTCCTAATCATATCAATTATAACTACACAACTTCGAAACTTGAGTTTTGTGGTTTTCTTTATTCTCTCCTATTTGTCGTCGTTGGGGGTAGCAGAATTTTCCAGATATCTGGGACAGGTGTTGAATTATCCCTATTACACGTATTTGCAGTTGATTCGATAAACAAAGCTTCTGTTATCAATCACTCCCTCCACCCTGTTACGTTAGATTGTAAAACTATCATCTTATCCCATCCTTCTATTGTATGATTGTGTGTAATTGCATGTAGTCAGTGGCGTAGCTGAACTATTCTCCAGATTTCTTATCTTACTCGGGTCAACTAATCCAGATTTAACTAGGCTTTCGTACTCCACAAGTCTGACTGACCATGTTCTACTACTTTGATCTATATATATCTGACCTAACAATGACTGCGGGGTATTAGATAATGTAAATTGTTTTGCTTATGGGTTTAACAGGATCCTTTAACCGATATTGTTTGTTTCTCATTGAATTTGTGGGTTTGAACGCCACTTTAATTTTTGAATTTTTAAGAATTCTCCTTAAGGTTTCCAATTTTGTTTCTTTGTGTGGAAGTACTACCCATGATTTAAATTCCTTATCGTTGGTGTTATCATTCTGTGCATGTTTGTTACGCATGTTATTATCATTATTACTAGCAGTATTCACTACTATTATTATTAATTTTATTTTTACACTTCTATATCTCCTGATTAATTTATCAGAGTAATTATTAAGTTACAAAGCTTCTCTTATATACCTCACTTCCTTTCTTAGATTTTCCCTGGTACTATTTGGTTTTTCTGATTTATTACCTAAATTTTCCTACAGTCCTATATTTAAGTAAAGTATAATTATATTTCAATGGTTTACACACCATGGTAAGTTTTTGTTATTGGTAACATTTCGAGCAAAATTACTACCCGTGTTCACACCAACTGTTGGAATTACTTTTTTTTTAAATTCACACATTTATGATTTGTACTCATACATAAATATATATTAGTTCATTTTTGTTCATTCATTTTTGTGCATTCAGAATTATATTCCAGGTTGTGTTTAAACCATTGAAATATAATTATACTTTATTTGATCTATTCCACGATGCTCAAACTTTTTACTGACATTAATCCTATATTTACTGGCATAGGATGGGGTGATCGGAAATCCAAATATCGGTTGGAATATGTGGGTTTTCTGTAAACACTAGTTTTTAACTTCCCATCTTCTTTCTTTTTTATGCTACAACCTAACATGGGAAGCTCTCCTCCCTGATTTTCCAATTCATAAATGAACTGAGTTACCTATACCTTCGAGCTGATATATTCAAGAAATTTATTTATGTCTTGTGTTCTAGGTATGATGAATGTGTCACCTATATACCTCCACCACACTTTAGGGGTGGGGTTGAACGTTTCAATCGCTAAGTTTCCCACCTATCCATGAATATACCTGCTACTATCGTGGGTATTGGCGAACCCATGGCAACTTTCTCAGCTTGTTTGTATATTTCCCCGAGGAATTTATATACTGTAGAGGTAAGGCATAGATGCATTCCTAGCACTTTTATTCGAAGCTGAATTTCTTGGTCAGAAATGAGTTCGTTTTTGACCGCTTCTGTAGCCATATTTATCGGTATTCGTGTATATAGACTGACAATGTCAAAACTAACCATTTTGTCTTCATTATCTACTTTTAAATTATCTAATCTACATTTTACTTCATAAGAATTTTTGAGTCTAGATTCTCGGAGACTTTATAAGTAGATTTATTACTACAGCTAAATATTTAGACAATTCATAAGTATGGGAATTCCTGAAATCAACTATAGGTTTAATAATACAATATCCTGATTTATAAACTTTAACAACACCACACATCCTATTGGGATTGTCAGTTTTTGACATCAAGTTAGACCATTTAGATTCACCTAAAGATGGCTTCCTTAGGCATATAATGTCCTCTGTGGATTTCCCAACTTTATCAATAACAGTGTATACTGATTTTTTAATTTCCCCATACGGCCCTGTTTGTGTGCGGGTATTAACCTTCTCCAAATAATCTGATTTGTTTAATAGCACTTTTGGACTGCCTTTGTCCGATTTAGTAATTATCAAATTCTTGCTATTCTTAGGGCTTTTTATGATTTCTATTTGTGATTTTGACTTTCCTCGTTTTTATCGTTTTAATGTTAGTGAACACTGTGCCCGTACTTCATCTGTCGTTGTTTTTTTGTCCCATTTACTGCTATTTCTATCTTAGGGATGACATCTTCAGATTTCAGCTCGTCTACTGAAATTTGGCCATTTTCTAATATACTCAGTTCTGTGGGACTTAACGTATGTGTTGAGAGATTGATAATCCACTTTGATTTGTCGATCGTCAAGGATTTCTTATTGCGGGTCTCATTATTTTCAGATAAAGATTTATCATGCAAAAGGTTTATTGAAATATTTGATTTTAGTATTTCTCGAGTTTTCGAATGCTGCTGGTTTGGTGTTGTTAGAGAACTGTATTATAAGATCATAATCCCTGTTGGTAACTGTCTCCATTAATTTATGTTTTAGATAGTTGGAGGCAATTGACAGGAAGCCTTGGACCTAGGTTTCGTGCTAGTTGGCACTCATCAGCAAGGCGTATCTGCAACCTTGAAGGGAATCATGTCCCTTCTGCGGTTTGAACCCACGTCACCCAGTGCTGAAGTCAGAGACTTTACCACTGAGCTATTCAGGCTCGCTATTGACCTCCTGTTGGACTGTAGTGGATACTATGATTGGACACTGGTAACTAATGTCCAATGAAAATTTATGTTTTAACTGATTGATTTCATCTCTGATATTGCGTAACTTTTTATTAATTCTATGGATTCCCTCTTTTAAGCATACTTTTCGTAGTCTTTCTATTCTTGC